>SNQJ01S0187927.1:7022-18407 GCA_010110895.2 Picea sitchensis | reverse complement strand
CAATCCTATGGAAAAACAACCCTCCTCCATGAAATGTTTTACCACACATCGACAACCACTACAAAACACCATGATCAAGACCAAACCCAAGAGAGGAATGAAAAACATGGAACAACAACCAAATTCCAGAGTGCACCATAATCACCAATACAACCATAACAAAAAACCATAATCGAGACCATAACCATGAAACCCATGGGAAACATAGAGCACCCACAAAATTTTAGGCTATGCCACAATGAGCACAATTCATGGCCCACTAAATTCTACAGTACACCAAGATCTCTAAGAAAACCATGACCAATCACCATATTAGAGAATAGATATAGGAAACTCCATAGTGCACCACAACAACCAAGATAACCACAACTATATATCATAGTTGATAATACATCTAAAAACCCCATGACAGGAACACACCACCCACCAAATTCTAGGCTACACCATGACAAGCATGGACCACCAAATCCTGACAACAACAAAAACACATGCTAAACCATATTGAACAAGGAAAATGAACATAAATTCCCTCATATTCATCTCATTTCCACCTCATGCATACCTCCGTAGATGAATTGGTAACCTACAAGTTTTTTGAAAAATGGAAAATAAACATTTATTCCCTCATATTCATCTAATTTCCACCTCCTTCCACCTTCATATATGAATAGGTAGCCTCCATTTCCCTCATATTCATCTAATTTCCACCTCCTTCCACATTCATATATGAATAGGTAGCCTCCATTAAAACTTATAGAGTTGAATAGGTAGCCTCTATAAAAACTTATAGAGTTGAAGGAAAATTATTATTTTTAGCTTTTGACATAATACCCTAGAAATTCCAAGAGACATTTCCCCAAACCCAATAAGAAAAACAATAAATCCACATATTAAATATTCTCAAAACCTAGATTAATATGGAATTTTCAAATGTCCTAGGTAAACTTAAGAAATATTTTTCTATTTTGTAGATGTACGATTGAACCAATAGAGAGGAAGTGTACATGGAGCTAAAAATCCCATTTAGTGATTAATTGGACCAATAAAGAGAAATTTCATAACACACGAGATAAAAGTTCCATATAGGGACTAATTGGACCAACAAAGAGAAAGTACAAAAAGCATAAGCTTAAAGTCCCACGTAGGGGCATCTATTGAAGGGGAATTTTCTTTTATTCACCCAAATTGGTTGTAATATCTCTAGTTTATAGGTAGCATGGAGAGCCATAGCCAACTTGGACACTACCCCTAATGTAAAATAATATAAATCTATCAATTTCTTCGTAAACAGGAGGACCTAATTGTTGAAAACCAGGCCTCTATCTTCTCATCTATTAGTAGAATCCATGTTCAAGAAGATAATCATAATGCAGGGTCTATTTTTATCATGGAGTCTCTATAACAACATAAGAGGAAAATCAATTCTTTAAAGGAAGAGTGCATATGTTGCACTATAAAATCTCAAATTTGTCAAAGAGATTTCAATATGTTGTTTTCAATGCCAAGATGTATGTCGGTTAGATGCCTATGGAAAACAAAGAAAAAGAATATGTTCATCAAATTCCTCTAGATTTGGACATGGTTGGGGAGGCCCGAGACTCTTATCCCTATCCAATGGAGAAAGAGGAAGCTCGCAATATGCATGTGTTTCATTAATTTCAGGTCTTCGTGTACTACAAAGTCTATCTAGTATTAAGTGTCATCTATAAGCTTTGTACTAGTAAAAGTTCACAATCCTCTACAAAGGATAGAATTGCATTTTTTGTAGACAAGCATCAATTTTTTTAACAAACTATTAATCATAGACTGTGGGACAAACCATTTTTTTGTATTCTTACATTGACCAATACAACTATAACAGATTTTGCTTCATTATTTAATGAGCACTCAAACTATTCTCACAAATCCTATTGAGGTTCCTCTTCATCCTTGTCATTATTCTTGAGGTGAATAGTATTTTTTTTGGAATATTTTTTCCACCAATACCATTTTTTATTACACCCAAAGTAAAATCCCTTAGCTCGTATCTCTTCCATTTCCTTTATCATGCTTATGGTGTGCTTATGCATTATTGTGTTATTTAGACCATATCTATCATTACTTCAGGCCATGGATCCTATGAGAGAATTATGTTTATCTACATTATTAGATCCAATATAACAAGCTAACTTGATTGGTTTGACCATAATAGTTGGGACCTATATTCTGATTTAAATGTTGGGTTACATCATTTAAGCCATGAAAGTAAAGGCCATGTTAGCATCTAGATATGCACCTTTTTTTTTTAGGCACTAACTATTGCAAAAGTTGTAGATCCAAAGGTTGTTCTTATATAACATTGCATGAGAATGATGAGGTCCATTAAACCTTGGTTTTGTTAAGGTTTATTTTCATTAAAATTTTAAGCTCTCTATTGTTCCTTCGAAATTAAATGGATATTTGTTGGACGGTAAAGGCATCATCCCATAATATTTTTGTTGAGAGTGAAATGACAGTATGGGTATGCACTCTTAAAGTATGCATGCCCATGTCAAACCCATCTAACATCTACGAGGATGATATTGAATATGAATGACCTAACCTATCATCATCAATAAGCCTAGCAAGTGTATGAGCAGCTAATTGTCTGAGATTTGTGTTTATTGGTTGGATGTCATTTGGTCATGTGCGAGCTAGCTACTTGTCTAAAGTATGTACCTATTGGTTGGCAGGAATTCGATTGCATACGAGCTACAACTCTAAGGCCCTTTTATATTACTAAGGCCTATTGGTATTCGTGAAGCCTAGAGTTCCAGCTACAAACCTACCATTGAAGGGAAAAATAAATTATTAAAATCCATGTCTTATTTCTCCTTTTCATGTCATGAGTTTCTTATTGACTTGTTGTCTAGACAAACCAACAAGAATATTTTGAGGCTCAAAAGGGTCACAACTTGGAGCCTAAAAGGATCATCCAACAATCTCTTTCCATATGCCAAACCCTCAGTGCCAATCATATCAAATAAATATTTGTATCCCTGCAAACCCATAATGGATTTCACACTTTGTAATATCCTAACTTCAAATATATTCCCACAAAACCAACACCTTAAGATAAATTGTATTTCTTATATTTCTTAGGTTCATATCTCTTAGATGATTTATCTCTTTATGTTTCCAAAAAGACATGTGGCAAGCTCAGAAATTGTCATGTCATTATGATGATGTCAACATGGTTGGCTCATTAAACATAAGGTCCAATTAAATTCCACCACATGGAAATGAAACATCAACATGAATTAACTTGGAAGGACTAGTGGTGGATCTAGAGTGTGCCACATGGGACCACTACACATTTTGCAGGCTAAGTTAGAAGACACCCTTATCAAAAAAAATCCAAGTATTTTGGAGAATTGGAATCAAACAAGATTTCACTAGGCTCTAATAATACTTAAGATCCATAGGAATTGAGCAAATTGTCATTTCAAATATCAAAGGTGAATAAAATATAAAATTTCTTCTAAGCACAAATTGGAGGGCCCTAGGGCCTCCAGATGACTATAATATTTCAGACAAGATCTGCTATGAGGAAACTTTTCTCTCAGTTTTGCCTCTTTTTGGTTGGAAGAAAGATGAGAGGTATGGCTCTGGAAATATAGTTAGGACATGATGTATATTCTGATTTCAGTTTTGAAATATTGAATATAATGTTTTTTTCATGGAAAAAAATTGGTGTGGATATGCCTCAAAATTTTAAACTGGATAGAAAATATTATATTTTCCTCAGGGTTTCTGATAAGAAACATCTTCTTGAACTCATGGATCTATTGTACATATTGCTAATATCTTGGCAAAGAAAAGAATTGTTGGTTGCTTACATCTTGTCTGGTGATCTAATTATAAAAAAATAAGGATTTAGCAATGTTATATTTGTACGGAAATTAACAACCTTGTCCATAAGAAAGCACCACAAAATGTATTGTATTTGGAGTTCCTCTATAAAACTGTAAGTGGAATATGGTGATGTCACGTGTTTTGAGGAAACAAATGCCTGCCAAAAGTCCCATGTGCCACTATATCAATGAATTCAAAGAAGTCAGTTGATAGAAGCATATGTTCAGTGGTTTTCCAAAGTATATTGTCATTTTTCATTCTTCACCAACTTGATGGGAAAGGTAATATACATGTTTGTAAACATTAATTTTGAAAATTTGCATGGATGGAAAGAATTTTTTTTTCTGAAATCGAATAGAAAATAATACAGAAAGATAATCCACTATGGGAGACACTGTAGAAGGTTATTTAGGTCTTTTCGAGATTTTATTTTATGTCCTCAAAAAATGTTTGGCAGCTTGCTTCAAACTGTTGGGATCAAAATATACACAGACACCAACATGGGCATTATTTTCTAAGATATATGATGGCTTCAAATAATGAAAAAGAAGTTAACGTCACCATGAAGGACCTAATAGAAATGCGTCAAAGAATATTGTATAAATAGTTGGTTCAGGGGACCCAACAGGGAAACCTACAACAAAAATGTATGAAAGAGGAGATGACACTAGATTAGCTGCTTAGTATGATGGGAAGTTGTGGATGACGAGGAGTTGAACTTGATGAGAGTAGAACCTGGGTGGCAATGATTTGTTACAACAAATTATGAACTTGTAATGCTAGGTAGTGATAGGGTTATTAGTGATCTAGAACGAGACGATGGCCTAATGACTTTGGCATTACTTATGATCAACATGGATCAGTAAGGCTTGGTGTAGTGATTCATAATGTTGTAGCTAACTTCGGCATTGAAGTGAGGGTGATTGGGAGATTAGTATTTATAGTTCTAATAAAGATAAATATGATCAGTCAAGGAGCACTCATTAAATGCTGGACAAAAAGCTAATGACGACTGGTAGATGAGAATAAGGACCTCCTTACATGATGGAGTAAATATTCTTAGCAAGATCAAAAGAAATTATGGGGCTAGATAGAGCATCTCTCAAGATCAAGAAATTGTCAAATATCTTGTCAAAATAAGGGATATGGGGCATAGTTGTGTTGATTGAGGTGTTCTCTTTTTTGTCTCCTTTTAGTAGTAATAATAATAATAATCTACTTTTAAGGTCACAGCCAAGACAGACACCAAATTGGTGTATAGACCCCCTCCACCCAGCGATTTTACTGGTAAAGTCTATGGAGGTATACATACCCTACCGTCCCCCTCTGGATTTGAACATATGACCCCTTAGAAGAAAAATACAACTTATGGTCTACCAAGGGGATTTACTAAGGCATAATTTGTTCTACCTGTGGGATCAAAGGCAGAATCTAGTCTACCAAGGGGAATACTACAGCTTCTGAGGATACAAATGACAATGGAAATGACACTATTGAATCTCGATGATCTTTTGGAATCATGGAGGTGCAAGATTAACAATTGTTGCACCTAGAATAAGATTAAGGGACTATTGAAACATTGATATTTATCAGTTGACATAAAATAAATTCTCACTATCTCAAGGAGATAACTACCCTTTTCAAATTTTGAACTACTCTTTAAGCAGAATTCTTATTTTTTCCAAACTAACATCCACAACCAAACTAACCAATAAAATAAGAAAACTTGAACATGTTTTAAATCAGCAAATGGATTGTAATGAGTCACTATTGTTAATGGTTTTCCTATTTTATAGTATAGGACTCGACAAAAATTTTGATTTTGCAATTCTCTGGACATGACAACTAGATGAGTATGGCCAATCTTCTCCATATTATCCTAATTTTGTGAAAAAAAGTTCGCAATGTATACACACATTTCGAGACTTCTTCGAGGATCTCCCATAACAAGTGTCATTTTGTTCAAACAAACATCAAAATCTATTGCCTTCAACAGATACAATTTACAAAAATATGGGAGATCTATGATATTTTGGTTAAAGAGTTATTTTGAGTGAAACAAGAATCACGCTTTAAATTGCAAGTTTTCGATTTTGAATTGGATCAGCCTCCAAACAATACGATCCAAAGGTCACCAATTCAAACTCACATTAACCAAGTTTGACTCAGTCAACACAAGTCAAACTTGTGATTTTGGCATGGATCGCAAGTCAAGGGCATATTGTGCCAATTGGCCTATGGAAGCAATTTTATGTGGGTTTTCTCTAATTTTTTCTGCCTGTTTGAACTAGTTTCTTCTCTACCAGTCAACTACAAGTGGAAAATAGAGCTACAGGAGGTTGAATTAATACATTTAAGGCCATCCACTAACCCTGTTGGACATCTATGGGCAGGGGATAAGAAGGCGTAGGCAATCGAATTCTTAGGGATCTAAATATTGCATAAAAACAATTCTTAGGGCATATGGGCAAGGGAGAAGAAGGCGTAGGCAATCCTGCAATTCTTAGGGCGTATGGGAAAGGAAGACCTTATAGAATTATACCTTATAGAAGGTATATTATAAAAATCGGATATGGATACAGAATGGAAAATTGGAAATTCCAACAAAAATTAGAGTGTTGGAGACTCTTTTTTTTGTGTGTGTTTTGTCATGAAGTTGGGTGTCTGAATAATGATCCTCATCAGCTGACATATAGAAAGGATTCTACAAAACCTGACACATTAACTCCAACAACATCTCTAGATAAAAGAGGTATGTATATCTCATACATGTTCTTGCACCTTCATAATGTTCCTAGTGGCTTATCGATTCCAATTGGTTATGAGGCTACTACTAAACATATGGAATTAAAAAGTGATGGTCCTCATTCGATGTTTGAGTCACGAATTGGATCAAAAAGGGTTGAGGGAACGGCTGGCTCAAAATCGTTATTATAGAAGTTGGGGGAGATCATTTAGAATAAGATTGTTTTGGGGGAATGTAGTGTACCCTCTGTATATACGAGATTTATTTCTAATGATACTAACTTGGTCCATGTCCAAACGAATAATGTTTTGGTCAAAGAGACTAAGTCACAATCCCTTCTACCCACAAATGGCCCTAAGAAGAAGTCTAAAAATATTGCCTTATAGTGATTATGTTTGTTAATATCATTAAAATAATTCGAGATGGAGCCAAGGGGGTTGGTGGGGGGACTATCCATGTACAAGAAAATGCCTTCTAATATGATGACGCAGCCCTCCCAAACCGCAAGTCAAAAGTCCACATACACAGGATATTTTCTCTTCCACTGGCCCGAAGAGCTCCCGGCAATGGCTCTCCTATTTCCCTTTCAGGAAATCTGCACCCACAGCAAAACCTCGTGGAATCTCCCTTTGCGCTTCGGGAGATCAGACTTCGCGATTCCACAAATCCTGTGGTCAAGTGTCTTGTCTCTTAGACCCCTGAAACCCGAAGTTATGATGCTTGGCCTTTTCTCTCTCTATATCGCCTTTCTCCTTATCACGATTTCAGGAGTTGTGAGGTCAAGCAACTTGTCACCTCGACTCCCGAACCCCGAATTACCAAAAATCCAATGCGCTAGCAAGGTTGACCTTTCAACAGCCCTTCATTCCATCAGGATTTCGGACTTCGCAATTTCGCGAATCCTAATGCGAAGATTTCGGGACTTCACCCTACAAAACCCTGAAATGGTCAACGAAATTGACTTCCTTGTCGAGAGTGCGCCAGCTGTCCACCCTGCTGCCTTCTGTGGACCACGCAATCCTTTTTCCCTCAGGACTTCACGCATCATGATTTCGTGAGTTCTAATGCAAATATTTTGGTACTTCAACTCACGAAACCTCGAAATAGAAATCCACGGGTAAATCCAATGGCTCATGTTGGCTTGAATCTACGGCTCTACTTCTCCTGAGATTGAACCCCCCGAAAGCACTCGTCATAACTCCCCTGCTCCTCCGTGAGATCTGACGACTCGTGGGACTTCGCGAATTCTCCATAGAGAATTTCGATCGTCCGTCTCTTTCCTTCACAAGGACTTCTGCAACTTTTTACCAAGTGGTTTTCCCACGGTACTCAACTGCCTGCAACACAAACTTGCAATGCCTTCTCACTGTTCCAATTCCCAAACTTCATGTGCTTCCTTCAACAACTGTGGAGTCTCTATCCCTTCTGAACTTTCTCCAACTCTAAGTCTTGAAGAAGACTCCTACACGCACTCCTTGCGGAAAATTTCTTAATTACTCCAAGGAATTGAAATCCTTCGACTCTGCACACTCCCTGCAGCATCAGTCTCTCAATACTTCATTCAAGTTACAAGACCTGAAGCTCTACTCCACCTGCGCACACCTTACACGGCTCTGGTGCCTAACTGCACTCCTATGAAAATGAGAACAATTGTTATCTCTCCTAAGCTTTCAGAGGTGAACTCTGACTTCTGTTGATGCACTCCTTGCAGGAATTTTTCTCACTCAGACAGAGAAACAATTGAAACTCATTTCTTACTCTTCCTCTTAGATTTCAAACATTCAACAGGAAATCATTCATACATAGCATAAAATCAATTGTATGATAGAAAGAGTAAAGTATTCATGAGCATAACATTCAAAAATGCATACACAGAGATTATTTGAACACCATGAGTCTGAATCAAAGCCTTTTTGTATTAATCCAGAACTTATGTACATGGAATTCGTCTACACAGCTCTCTGCTTCTTCTCTTCTATTCTCTATGCTCTCTATTGGCATAATCTCATTATTCTATGTTATAATACACAATGAGGGTGTCTATATCCTATTTCCCTCTTTCATTCTAAACTGTCTAATCTATGCATTAAATTCTATTTACTTGCATTAACTATCATAAATTCCTTCTACCTACTAAGGACGAGAGCGGATCGCTCAAGGTCTATTTTCATTTTACAAGTGTGCCTCCACTTGATGACTTCATTAATGTTTTAAGACATTTTCAAAATTTGTGTTGGGTTCTTTTCCATCTGTCTTTGATCTTCGCGCTAGCTCGCTTGAGATGCTCCTGCATCATACTCCCTTGCTTGAAAATTTTCATGGGCTCCTGTCCATGAGCTCGCGTATCGTGTGTCCATGCCTCTGGATCTCTGCTTTTTTCTCCCAGCTGGCATCTTCAACTGGATGGCCCTTCCACTTGACCAAATATTCAAAGTATTCCTTTCACCTGGTCTTCTTGCTAACCCTTTTGTCCAGTATGCGCTCCATCTGTGGCTTTTCTGCAACTGGCATCTGTTTTGTCCACTCGACCTCTGGTTGTTCATTTCCTGTCCTTACTTCCTCAGCTTTATATGGGTACAAATATGAGATATTGAATATCGGAGAAATTTCAATCCCATCGGGTAATTCAATCTCATAAGCATTCGCCCCAAATTTCTTTAAGACCTTACATGGTCTGATTTTCTTCATCTTCAGTTTATTATATGTTCCTCTCGAGAACCTTTCCTTTCTCAAATGTGCGAGGATCAAATCACCAAACTCAAATTGAAGTTGTCTCTTGTGTTGATCTTCTCTGCGCTTATATTCCTGGCTCGAACTCTGCAATTGCTCCTTCACCTGGCTATGAAGTTCCTTCATCGCCTCTGCGAAATCTTCTGCACTAGCGCTCCTAGTTGCAGTCTGTTCTGAATCTCTCAGCTCAGAAATTCCTCTCGGATGCATGCCATAGACAATATGAAATGGACTATGCCCCATGCTTCTGTTAACTGAGTCGTTATAAGAAAATTCCACCTGTGGTAATATGTTGTCCCACTGGTTGTGGTGTTCTGTCACCAGGCTTCTCAGCAAGTCTCCCAGACTTATGTTTACCACTTCTGTCTGTCCATCCATCTGAGGATGACAAGAAAAAATAAATGATAAGTTAGTTCCCAACTTCTTTGTAAGGTCCTCCAAAAGTGTCCTACGAACTCAGTGTCTCGATCCAAAACTATGCTCCTTGGTAAGCCATGAAGTCGAATGACTTCTTTGAAAAATAGATTCGTAATGTGAGTTGTGTCACTGGTCTTCTGACATGGAATGAAGTGTGCCATCTTGGAAAATCTATCCACCACCACAAAGATTGAGTCAACCCCTCTTTGTGTTCTTAGCAACCCCAATATGAAATCCATGTTGACTTCATCCCACGGCTTCTCAGGTATGGGTAATGGTTGATAAAACCCTGCATTTTGTTTCTTTCCCTTCGACTGCTGGCAAATTTTGCATCTTTCCACAAACCTTTTGACGTCTGCTCAAATTCCTGGCCAAAAATATGACTCATTCAAATTTGCGAACGTCTTGTCATGACCAAAGTGCCCATCCAATCCTCCACTATGTTTCTCCTTCAGCAAATTCTCCCTCATGGAGCATTTTGGAATACAAAGTTGATTACCTTTAAACAGTAATCCTTCCTAGATCATGTATTCTTTCCATTGGCTTATATCTCTAAGAATTGGATTCTCGGATGCCTCATACGCCTCTTTAAAATCTATATCATCTTTGTACATGTCCTTGAGATTATCAAAACCCATCGTTTTGACTTTGAACTCCTGCAATAGTAAACACTTCCTGCTCAAAGCATCAGCAAATTTGTTAGCAGTACCAGAAATACGTTTAATCACAAAAGTGAAATTCTGCATGTATTCAACCCATTTAACATGTCTTTGATTCAACTTCTCCTGTTGAGTCAAAAAATTGTAGTGCATGATTGTCACTGTATAAGACAAACTCCTTGGGAATCAAGTAATGTCTCCATTTTTTCAATGCCTGAATAATAGCATAGAATTCCTTATCATATGTGGAGTACTTCACTTTTGCTTCATTCAGCTTCTCGTTGAAGTATGCTATCGGCCTATCTTCTTGACTCAAGACTTCCCCTATTGCAAATCCACTTGCATCGCATTTCACTTGAAATGTCTTTTCGAAATTAGGCAACACCAAAATTGGTTGTTCCGTGATTTTCCTCTTCAATAGATTAAAACTCTTCTCAGCTTCTTCTGTCCAGTGAAAATATTTGTGTCTTTTCTTCACTGTGTCCATCATTGATGCACTAATTCCACTGAAATTTCTAATGAATTTTTGGTAGAAACTAGCCAATCCGTGAAAACTTCTCACCTCAAATATACTCTTTGGTGATGGCCAATTCTTGATTACCTCCACCTTATCTGGATCCATCCTCAATTTATCTGCAGAAATAACAAAACCCAAATAAATGATCTATGTCTTCATGAATGAGTACTTCTTCATGTTTATCAACAGCTTCTCCTACTATAACCTTTTCATTACTGTAACCAAATGTTTCAGATGCTCTGCCACTGTTTTACTGAAAATCAATATATCATCAAGATATACGATAACAAATTTTCCAATGAACTCCTTCAGGACTTCGTTCATCAACCTCATGAAAGTGCTTGGCGCGTTCGTTAAGCCAAACAGCATAACAAGCCATTCATACAACACTTCATTAGTCTTGAAGGTTGTCTTCCACTCGTCACCTTCTCTCATGCGAATCT
>SNQJ01S0187926.1:15885-34292 GCA_010110895.2 Picea sitchensis | reverse complement strand
CAATATTTCAACACTAACTGGCAACACTCCTTTTTCCAAATGGAGCTACTATTGCAACTAGTTGATGTAACACATAAATTTAAGAATAATATAAAAAAGAGTCAAAAGTAGAGAAAATAGTGGGAGTCCCTACACACCCAAGGGTTGATTGCACCTACAAATCTAATTAAGGAGAAAGACATATCCAATAAGTATCGATACACTAGTTGATTGCGTTGATAAAATGATAATAGTTTTTAATGAGAAGGGAGGACCCCTATATAAACTAAAAAGAGAAAAAAAACATAACTTAGAGCTTAAGTCACTAATAAACATTCTTATGAATAGTAAGATCCTTTAGAAATTAAATTATGACATTATAAAAACCTAAGACTATAGCATTATTACAAAATCATGAACGTGCATACAAAATAGACCATGTACATAGAGATTAATACTCAAAAAAGATGTTGCATTTAAAAGTAAATTAGGTTGACATTATAATAGTATAGACTATAAGCTCAATACACTCATATTGCGACTCTTTTTCTTGCTATGAATTTTTAATATCAAAATTCAATACAAATTTAGGGAAAGGAAGGTGTAAGTGCAACAGTAAATTAGCAATGTTGTGAATATTACAACACTTAATAATGCATCATATAAGCAATTAGTATGGAAATCACATGCTTCATACTTCTTGTGCACAATGAGTGAAACCCTTATATTTATATAAACATTGGCTATTACAATGACTATTGGAGTGGCTAACGATTACACTACAATGTCTACACACATTCCTACAACCAATCATGCAACTAATATTGGGCTTTGATACCAAATGTGATGAGCCTAATTTTGAAATCAAGGAAAAATACCAAATGTCAATTCCATGCATTCACAATCATAATTTTACTTACACAAAGATGGTCTTGAGTGTCTTCTACCACACACATGCAAAATATGGAGGAGAAAATGTGTTGCCATAAAATTGTCGAGAGTTGTCGTTATTGTCAATCAATCAAAAAGAGTGATAAGAGGGTATAGTTGTATAGTGGAGGAAACTACTTTATAAGATGTCTCCAAACAAGGGCTTAAATAGTTGTGTGGCCAATCATCAATCCAACCAATAGTGGCTATAAATCCAAAATTATGCCATCTACACTTCTTAATTGTCAATCTATAAGAGAAATCATTATCATAACAATAGGTGTGGCAGCATGTTAAGCCTTGGATGAAAATATCACATATGACTATGACTAGGATATCGATATGGTTGAGATGTGGGTGGTGAAGAATCCAATTTAGGTTGCAAAGAAGGTGCATGTTATAATCCATGTGAATCAATAATAGAAGAACAACATATGATATGGACTCAAGTTCTAGCATATCAATAGAAGATAAATCGTGAAAGGGTGCAAGAATTGGTTCTTGCAAAATAGATGATATAAGTATTTTTTCCTATGAAACATTATTAATACAGGGATCATAATGACTTGTATCTAGCATAGTAGTAAGATTTGAATACAAATATGAATTTGAATATGATTTGGTACAAAAAAAAATATGTAACAAAAGAACTCAATTTATCTCTAATACAGAAGTATACATCTCATAGATATGTAAACATATATTTTGTTTTAAATTTTAGAAAATAATCAACATCAATAATGGGTTAAAATAGCTCATTTCTTGAAAATTTAACAAGTTAGTTTATATCTATAGGTTTTTAAGTTTTTTGGGGGGGTTTCTCTATTTTTTTGTATTGACGAGTCCATCGAGTCAAAGAGATGAGGTGTATTATCAAATAAAGTGAAAAGTATGTTTATGTAATTCAACAAATTTCATACTGCTAATGAATTTCCATACAATAAAGGTCAATTCCATTGATCTTGCTACTTTATTATCTAGGGATGAAGTCTCAAAATATATAAGGCTTGTTTTCATTGGTCTCATCCCCACTCAATAGTAGTAATACGTTGACCATGTTTACCAAGTTGGTGCAGACCCCCTTCTCTCCAAGGGCTATGCGACCTCCCGGTCTAGGATCTTTAAAGACTCTGATTCAAAATGGCCTTTCGAGTCCCCACTTGGAACCTTCAACGACTAAAACCACAGGTCCTTTGACGAAACTCCACCTGAGTGAACTAGCACTAGGCGCAAGCTTCCCCTCTGCATAACCACCGGCTAAAACCTGGGGTTCAACCCTTCGAGCATTTCAGGACTTCGCGTTTCGCGAAGTTGGGTGATAACTCACCTCCTTTCTCCCGACTCGCGAATTCTGAATTCTCCCTGGATAATCGATGGTCCTTATCTCTCCCACAACCAACGGTTGAGATTTACTTCGCAACTTCGTGTATCAGAGATTTTCACTTCCAATCTTTTGATTCACAAAATTCTGAAAGATCCTCGTGACTAATCAGTACACGATTTCTCCAAGATCTAACAGTCTAAAATGGTTCATTTCCTCCCACATGAATCTTAACCCTTAATCTTGTCCAGCGTTCAAAATTTCTTCTTCTGAAGGATTTCTCCCACTAAATCCTTTGTACTTGTTCTTCCTTCAAACTTTGAATTCCTCAAAGGGATTTCTTCGACACTTAGTCGATTTCTAGTCCTGTGCACTCCTTGTGACTGACCTCTTCACCGTATTATGAGAAAAACCAGGTTATTTCCCCAACGTTTTCTCCAGTCAAAGACTTCGCATACACACTCCTTGCACTTAATATGCACACCCTGCATACAAAATTTCCACACTATCTCTTCTGAGCTTTGAGTCAAAGACTCCCCCACACACGCACTCCTTGCGTTCAGTATGCACTCCTTGCATAACTTACAGAAGAGAAACACTTGAAACTTATTCAATTATTCATTCACCATGAACTTCGTACATTCACAAAATTCATAACAACAGTAAAACTGTTAAAAAGTATCAACATTGTACAACTGGATGAATTTTTCTCTGTTCTATTCATTTCAAAAAAACATGATTACGGTCGCTATCTTCTTACAGACACAAAAATGAAAATACTTGTCTAAAGACCAAGAGCACTCTCTGATCTTCTTCCTTCTATCTAAGTTCTATCACCTTCTACTCTAGCGGTTACCTACTCAACTTAATTAAATGCAACCTAATGACTAATCAGAGAAAATATCCTACAACTATAATATTTTACAGTCGTGTAAGGATTTACAATCGTTCTGTCATTTCAAACGATGGCCCGACTTTACATACAACTAATTTAATTAACGAGAAGTTCAAAAAATCTCCACACCGCTACCAAGCTGGTTAAGAGTCTGTTTTGTTCTTTCAATGCATGAAGTGTCGAGTTCGCTTCCACCTTCGCTTTTCTTGATTTCATAGTGATGCTCCTGCATCATACTCCTCCGGCGAAAATATTCATGGACTCTTGTCCATGATCTCTTGCATTGTTTTTCCATGCTTCAAAATATCAGGTTCAGTTACCCAACTTGAATCTTCCACTGGGTGATCCTTCCACTTCACTAAATATTCAGGGTGCATCTTTTTTCTGGTTTTCCTTCCAACTCTTTGTTCCAAAATTTTCTCCATCTGAGGTTTTTCTACTCTGGGCATATGTTCTTCCCACTGAATCTCTTCTTGATCATCTAATTCTCATGCGTCGTCTATGTTATAAGGATACAGGTCTGCGACGTTGAATACCGGTGATATCCCAACATTGTCTGGCAAATCGATATCATAAGCATTTGCTGCAAATTTTCTAAGGATCTTGCATTATCGTATCTTCTTCATCTTCAACTTATTATGTGTTCCTCTTGGAAACCTTTCCTTTCTCAGATGAGCTAAAACTTCATCTCCCACTTCAAATTGAACCTCCTTTATTTTCTAATCAACTCTGTCCTTATACTTTTGATTACTATCATGTATGTGCCTCCTAACTTGATCATAAAGTCTTTGCATTTCTATAACAAAATATTTTGCTCCAACGCTCCTGAATTCATCTTGTTTCAACTCTCTCAATTCTGCAACCCCTCTTGGTTGTCTTCCATATGTTATCTCAAATGGACTTTTTCTGGTGCTCCTATTAACTGAATTGTTAAATGCAAATTATGCTTGTCCCTGAATCTGATCCCATTGACAACCTTGTGCAGTGACTAAACTCCTTAACAAATTTCCCAGACTCTTGTTCACCACTTCAGTCTGTCCGTCTGTCTGAGGGTGATATGTTGAACTAAAAGATAAATTAGTTCCCAGCCTCCTCCATAGAGTCCTCCAAAACTGTCCTACAAACTTAGTGTCCCTGTCTGAGACTATACTTCTGGGCAATCCATGTAATCTCACAACTTCTCTAAAAAACAAATTGGTTATATGTGTAGCATCATTTGTTTTCTGGCATGGTATGAAATGTGCCATCTTAGAAAATCTATCGACCACGACAAATATGGAATCACTTCCTTTCTGGGTTCTAGGTAATCCCAATACAAAATCCGTACTAATTGCATCCCAAGGCCTTTCTGGAATAGGCAATGGCTGATACAACCCGATATTTTGTTTCTTCCCTTTTGCATGTTGACAAATCTTACATCAGTCTACAAATTTCTTCACATCTTCCCTCATACCTGGCCAACAATACAAACTATTTAGTTGTGCAAATGTTTTTTCATGACCAAAATGTCCAGCTAGACCTCCACTATGTTTTTCTTTCAACAAATTGTCTCTCATTGAGCATCTTGGTATGCACAATTGGCTTCCTTTAAACAACAACCCATCCTGGATGAAATGTTTTTCCCATGAGTTGTTATCCCTCAACAAAGGATTTCCATATGCTTCATAAGCCTCCTTAAAATATGGATCTTCCTGATACATTTCCTTAAGGTGCTCAAACCCTAAGGTCTTCACTTGGAATTCTTGTATAACCAAACTCCTCCTGCTCAAAGCATCTGCAACTTTATTAGCACTTCCAGAAATATGTTTAATGACAAAAGTAAAATTCTTCATGAATTATACCCATTTGGCATGCCTCTGATTCAACTTCTCTTGCATAGTAATAAATTGCAAAGCTTGATTATCACTATACAAGACAAACTCTTTTAGAATTAAATAATGTCTCCATTTCTTCAAAGTTTGAATCACTGCATAAAACTCCTTGTCATATGTAGAATATTTCTCCTTGGTGTCATTCAACTTCTCACTAAATAAGCAACTCGCCTATTATCTTGACTCAAGACGGCTCCAATGGCTATTCCACTTGCATCACACCTCACCTGAAATTTTTTTCCAAAATCTGGTAAAACCAGGATTGGTTGTTCTGTTATCTTCTTTTTCAACACTCTGAAGCTTTTCTCAACCTCCTCTGTCCAATTAAAAGACTTATGTTTCTTCTTCACAATATCCATCATGGGTGCACATATACCACTAAAATTTCTGATAAACTTTCTATAAAAACTTGCTAACCCATGGAAACTTCTCACCTCAAATATGCTCCTTGGTGAAGGTCGTTCTTTGATTGCTCTCACCTTCTTTGGATCCATCTTCAATTCATTTGAAGAAATCACAAAACCCAAATATATGAGTTATGTCTTCATAAAAGAACTTTTCTTCAAGTTTATTAACAACTTTTCATGTTGCAACCTCCTCATCACTAATGTCAAATGCTTTAAATGTTCTTCCTCTATTTTGCTGAAAACTAATATATCATCCAGATATACAATGACAAATTTACATATGAAGTCTTTCAGTACCTCATTCATCAACCTCATAAATGTGCTTGGAGCATTTGTCAATCCAAATGGCATGACTAACCATTCAAACAAACCTTCATTTGTCTTGAATGTTGTCTTCCATTCATCTCCCTCTCTCATTCTTATCCGATGATATCCACTCTTAAAGTCTATTTTTGGAAAATAGCTTGCTCCACTCAAACAATCCATCAAATCATCCATCCTGGGTAAAGGAAATCTATACCTAATGGTAATCTCGTTGATGTCTATGGAATCTGTACACATTCTCCATCCCCCATCTTTCTTTGGACTCAATACAGTCGATACGGCACATGGGCTTAGAATTTCCCTGACTAAACCTTTATCCAACAACTCTTGAACTTGATTCTTAACTTATTCATTCTCTCGAGGTGTCAACCTATACACTGCTTTATTTGGAAAACTGGCTCCTGGAATCAAGTCGATATGATGGCTAATACTCCTAATGGGTGGTAATGAGCAAGGCAACTTATCCACTACTATGTCAGCAAATTTCTCTAACAATTCATGGATTTCTTCAGGTAAATCATCCATAGAAGTATTGGTAAGGATAACTCTCGACTTCCTCACTACAACAAATTGCATTTCTTAATCTTTCTTGATCTCCTTCAAGAGTTCCTTCCCACTCATGAGGAGTATTCTTGTGTTGGCTTCTTCCTTTTCTTTCTTCTCTTCTATTGGCAGTAACATGTGGGTTCTACCACTTTTTTCCAGAGTATAAGTATTTTTCCTCCCATCGTGAATGACATTCCTATCAAACTACCATGGTCTCCCCAACAAAATATGACAAACATCCATAGGAATTACATCACACAAAATCTCATCTTTATAGCCTCATATTTTAAATTCAACTTTGCATTGTTGACTTACCATTACTTGATGTCCTTTCTACAACCACGAAACTTTATATGGACTTGGGTGTGCAGTTGTCTCTAGCTCTAATTTCTCCACCATTTCTGTAGATACTAAATTATCAGTGCTCCCACTGTCTATAATCATCTTGCAAACTTTGTCCTTTGATTACAAGCAGTCTTGAACAACTTCGTTCGTTGAACTGAATCTTCTATTTCTTCCTATGGCTTTAGAAGAACTTTCCTCATCATAAGGTTTTGTCCTCCTTCTGTTGTTTTTGCTTCCACATTCTTCTTAGCTTTAGAAATGTGTGCTTCTCCTCCTCCTTCTTTCTTCCTCTCGGGGCATTCCCAAGACATGTGTCTTGTCTTTCCACGGGCATAACATTTAACTCCACCTCCTCTACCTCTTCCTCGCGGAAAATAATTTCTCCCACCAAACGGTCTTCTTTGGGAACTTCCTCCCCTTTCAAGGTGACCATATGATTTCTCATTCTCGTCCTTATTTTTCGGTGCCTTATCATAGACAATTCCCTTACATCTAATTGAGCCTCTACTTCTATTTCTCTGACTCTGGTTCCTGACCAACTTTTCTTCTGCCTTCAGTGCAATCTGATAAGCATATTCCACTGTCCTCACAGTCATCATGTTGATCTCATCCTGGATTTCATATCTCAAGCCATTTATATACCTGGAAACTTTTTCATCGTCCTTCTTCCTTTGTACAGTCCTAATATTCAGCCTATAGAACTCTTTTGTATATTCTTTCACTGTCATACCCCTCTGTCTCAGGTTCTGCAACTTTCTGAGCAGGTTTATCTGGTAATCCTTAGGTATGAATTTAGCCTTCAGTTTGGCTACCATTCTATCCCAAATCTTTATTTTTGTTTACCTTTGCTCCTTCTCTTTGCCTGCAGTTCATCCCACCACAGTGTTCTATGTCCCTTTAATCTGATGACAGCATGTCTCACCTTCTTTCCTTCATCGACATCTTCATAGTCGAAATACTTATCCATGGACCTTATCCAGTCCAATAGGTCTTTGGCATCCAAGTTACCTTCATACATTGGGACGTCCATCTTCGCTCTAGCTCCCAACTTCATAACATCTTTCAAGAAGCGTTCAGCACCTGCATCTTCCCCTATAGCTTTTTCAACTTATATTTCTTCACTCTCTGCATCACTGACGTCTCCAGCGGCAGATGTTCCCCTTTGCATTGCTTCCATCGCTTCCAACCTTGCGCAAAGTTCTCTCACTTCCCTTCCTACAGCACAATTTACTATAGGTGGATCTACGCGTATCCTTGGTGGCATTATTTCAACTGCTCCTAACACACAGAATACAACTTCAAGTTTTGTTTTTTCAGGCTCTGATACCACTTGGTGCAAACCCCCTTCTCTCCAAGGGTTGCGCGACCTCCCGGTCTAGGATCTTTCAAGATTCTGAGCCGAAATGGCCTTTCGAGTCCCCACTTGGAACCTTCAACAACTAAAACCACAGGTCCTTTTACGAAACTCCACCTGAGTGAACTAACACCAGGCGCAAGCTTCCCCTCCACATAACCATCGGCTAAAACCTGGGGCTCAACCTTCGAGCGTTTCGGGACTTCGTGTTTCGCGAAGTTGGGTAATAGCTCACCTCATTTCTCCCGACTCGCAAATTCTGAATTCTCCCTAGATAATCGACTGTCCTTATCTCTCCCGCAACCAACGGTTGAGATTTACTTCGCGACTTCGTGTATCGGAGATTTTCACTTCCAATCTTCTAATTTGCAAAATTCCGAAAGATCCTCATGACTAATCAGTACATGACTTCTCCAAGATCTAACGGTCTAAAATGGTCCAGTTCCTCTCGCATGAATCTTAACCCTTAATCTTGTCCAGCTTTCAAAATTTCTTCTTTTGAAGGATTTCTCCCACTAAATCTTTCGTACATGTTCTTCCTTCAAACTTTGAATTCCTCAAAGGATTTCTTCGACACTTAGTTCATTTCTGGTCCTGTGCACTCCTTGCGACTGACCTCTTCACCGTATTACGAGAAAAACCAGGTTATTTCCCCAACGTTTTCTCCAAGTCAAAGACTTTGCATACGCACTCCTTGTGCTTAATATGCACACTCTGCATACAAAAGTTCCACGCTATCTCTTTTGAGCTTCGAGTGAAAGACTCCCCCACACATGCACTCATTGCGTTCGGTATGCACTCCTTGCATAACTTATAGAAGAGAAACACTTGAAACTTATTCAATTATTCATTCACCATGAACTTCATACATTCACAAAATTCATAACAACAGTAAAACTGTCAAACAGTATCAACACTGTACAATTGGATGAATTTTCCTCTGCTCTATTCATTTCAAAAAAACATCATTACAGCTGCTATCTTCTTACAGACACAAAAATGAAAATACTTGTCTAAAGACCGAGAGCACTCTCTGTTCTTATTCCTTCTATCTAAGTTCTATCACCTTCTACTCTAGCAGTTACCTACTCAACTTAATTAAATGCAACCTAATGACTAATCAGGGCAAATATCCTACACATGTAATATTTTACAGTCGTGTAAGGATTTACAATTGCTCTGTCATTTCAAACGGTGGCCCGACTTTACATACAACTAATTTAATTAACGAGAAATTCAAAAAATCTCCACATCGCTACCAAGTTGGTTAAGAGTCGGTTTGGTTCTTTCAATGCATGAAGTGTCGAGTTCACTTCCACCTCCACTTTTCTTGATTTGATAGTGATGCTTCTGCATCACAAGTCCACCACTTATACAACCCATGTGTCAATGTAATTTAGAACCATCTCTACTATGCTTTTCAAATTTAAGAGAAGATTGCTCACGAGTAGTCAACTGCGCATAAAAAGAAGTGACATCAAAAGCATTCATTGTTCTCTTACAAATGTGAAAAGCTTCATCCTTCTCTCATTCATAATTACTAATATCAAAAGAAGAAGAATAAAAGCAATAAGTCATCCTAACAAGTAGCGAACAAAGTTCCTCCTAGGTACGAGGTTAAACTGTAATCGGGGGTAGTATATGGTCGCATGTATGGGAATAAGGCTAAATACTACTTGAAAACACATGAACCCAATGATGTAGTGTCAACAATGACAGTATGGGATACTAGCTTTCTTGCAGATACCATCTAGGATAAAACTGCATTTTGGTCCTGGAGTATGACCTTAAACTACTTTTGATTGGCTTAAATCTTGTCTTCCTCGAGCATAAGGAAACAAGGTAACGACCCAAGACCTAGAGGCATCTGACAAAAGTGGAAATTTGCTCCCTTAGAGACCACCAATGGGTTATTTTAGGCGGACAAGTTTTGTCTACACACAATGATGCAACTGGACATCATGGTCTTGGGATTTTATCAATAGAGTCTAGGTCAGCAACACTAAGTATTGTAAGCTTTTTCCTGCACACCAAATATTTGCATAAATCAAGGTTGCATGCAAAGTGTTTGATGAAGTACCTGAATAAACATTACAATTGCAAGCCACAACCTTCATGCACATATCAGGCTCTTGATTCCGCAATGATGCACACACACGCTTTTAATTACACAATGATGCACACGCTTTGCAATGATGCCACTTTGATACCATATTACAATGACATAGGTGATTAGTGATTATTAATCACATCAACAATAATAATATGATCAACCAAATATACAAGACACAAGAAAGATATGTGTGGGTACAATTGTATCCTTCCCATTACATAGATCCATCTTAACTCTTGATCTAATAAGCATCGAGAAGTAATTATCTATACATCGCATGCTTAAAAGAATGGGTTTTAAGATGGAGGTGAGTCTATGTTGGGTTATCTTAGAGTATATAATTATAAATAAATAAAATCTATTATCATGGTCGACTATTTTATAATTTTTTCAATTTAGTTTCTTAATGTTAACAAATAAGTGCCACCACTCAACATAGGGGTTAACTTAGAGGTGGGACCACTCAAAACAACATTCTTTGTAGGCGTAAGTTCCCCATTTGGTTTTGAAACGTAGTTTTGACTCTATTTTGATCAACACTGTCACTATCAACTCATATGACCATAGCCAACTCCTTAAGGTTTACCAACATAATCCACTAAGGCCACAAGACAAATGGGCATGTCATCAAAACAAGATTAGTCATTGTTTCTAATAATTATTTAATAATATTTGTTCAAATTTAATTCTCCATGAGGTCATCTCTGGATGTCACATGCCTAAGTAATATCCCAAATGGAGATAAAAAATAACATTTTTCTAGATTCATGGAGACTTCAATTTCAAATGGTGTGGCATCATATGCAAGTTGACAATGTGACAGCTTTATGTATCCAACAATGCCCAATCAACAAAATAAACTTCAAGTGCTTTGTGAATGAGGTTGTGAAATATGTTGATGTTAACATGTGAAACAAAACTAGGTGCATTCACTCATCCAAATGTCATTCAAAAATGCATAAGCTCCTCAGTGAAAGGGGAACGTGAGTCAAGAATGGATATTGTGGGTAAATGGACTCTTGAGTGTAGCTTAAGTAGCTATCCAAAAATGAATAAGCTTCTTAACCCATGGCTCCCTCTAAAAATCCTTTGCCTTTCAGGGTCACTCAATTGAGTTTCCAAAAATCTACCCATATGAGCAATTTCCAATATTTTTTCCTTGTCACGATTGTTTACACATTTGCCCTCATCCACAAGGTAGATTACCCCTATTTCAGGCAACTTTTGTAGCCCCTCTTGCACCCATTTTTTCAGACCTTTGTGAAACAAGGGCTCTAAATGGCTTTGAATAAATGGCTCTAAGATGGCTTCCAAAATATCCTCCTTCCTATTTGTTTTCCCTACTTTGAGGGTTAATTTACACATGATTATGCATGCATCACACCTAGTGTTGTCCTTGGCAAGCAATGAGTAGTGCAATAAGTTATAGCAAACAAAAGTGCACAAATTTTTGGGAAGCTTTTATTTTTGACCGGTTATAATTCGTCTCCAGATATCACTTGTAACCACTATGAGCCTCCTTTATCTATAATTTTCCCGAGCTATCAATATCCCTAGAGGGTACTAACAACTTGCATCGACAATCTTGCTCTACATTATATGGGGAGCCCTTTTGGCTCTACTAGACCAAAACTCAGATTCACATCAGTGGAACAACTTACCTGGTTTTAGCTAGATAGGACCAAAACAAGTTCGACAACTATCACGGAGGACAAGGGAACGAACTTAACCTTTTTTTTATGAAAAAACTTCGAAGTTACAAATGCTCAATGAGTTCTTCATGCCAAAAATGAGCAACCTCGGACTCCTTTAGAGGTGTCAAACTTATGAATGCGTTAATTCTAGAGAAACATCAAATTTACAAAACCAGAGTCTATAAAAAAATTTATATTTCTCTTTACACTATGCATTACTTTACATTGTTCACTCGATTTTACAACTTTTACGGAGAATGGACAATGAGTCTTACCCGTTCAAGCCTCGTACACTTGGGCGGTATCTTCATCTGTCCATTTGCTTACAATACATCTTTCCTATCTCAGCCCACAATGTTCTAAATATCGATGTATTTTGGCATCATCCAACTACACTATACAAACATTGATGGAAGCAGTGTCAATGGGTGTGTGGGTGTGGTTCTATATCTGTAATGTGAACCATTCAGTCATCTTGTTCTATTCTATGGTCAGTCAGGTGATTAATCAGTCAGTCGTGGTCTATCAAATAGGAAAGTGATTATTCTTCATGCTTACAATACATCTTTCCTATCTCAGCCCACAATGTTCTAAATATCGATGTATTTTGGCATCATCCAACTACACTATACAAACATTGATGGAAAAAGGTTATCATGTAGAACCTGCAGCATTTCGTTGTCAATTGGTGGAGCCTCACTATATTCCATAGCTATCATGCGTTAAGCCCAAAATTTGATGGTTGGTCATTTGGCGATGGATAATTGCTTCTAATCTCAACCCAGGTGTTGGTTCCAACTATGCCTATGCCCTATGCCTATTAATGTTAATAATAAGTAATTCCAATCCAATATATTGTTCCCATTCCATATTAGAGTGGAAATTTTTTACATTAATTAAAGCTTGATGATCGTTGACCAATCATTCAAGGAACTTGGATTGTTGAAAGAGGATTCCTATCAAATAGGAAAGTGATTATTCTTCATGTTTTGATGCTCCATTACCCATGACCCATGATTTACAATCACAAGGAAAAAGCTATTAGCATCTGTGTCAGATCTATAAGTGGAATTATCCCGCAACCACAATATTCAATGCTTGGAAACACTCTTCAAATAATTTCACAAAATTGTGGCCAACCTTCAACAAGATCTAATGCATATTGTTCCCAATGTCGTTCTAAGAGATTATCTAATTGCATCATATTGACATAAGCAAATTCCCTTGCTAATGCCTCCAGTAAGGAATTATCCTTTCCAAAAATACACTTAGCAATGCCAAATTGCACTGAACCAATAGTTATTGCTACCAAGGATAATATCCTCTACACAATTGGGAAGATATTAGCTTCAACATGAACCATTTGACATTCTTGCAATTAGTGTGAATGATGAAACTCTCGAGAAGTAGAACAGCCCAATATCATTCAACACATTTAACTATAGTGAGGATTTAGTTTTTTGAGCGCCAACACTTTAATTCATGGTCTTTGAATTGGCTTGAAATATACCCTAAAAGTTATTTTTTCCCCTGTTTCTCTATGAATAAGATTCCTGCCCAAATTTCTGTAAATGCATCTATTTGGTGGATGAATGGTCTAGAAAATGTCAGATGTAGAGAGGGTAGTGTCTGTGATTCCCTCTGCAATTCTTGAATCGCTTTTGTTGCTTCTATTGTCCATTGATATGGCTTTGAAATCATACATTTTCAAAACAGCTTGAGTGGGCCTAATGGTCATGAACATGTGTTTTCTCCTTGGAGGTCACAGGTTCAAATCCAGCAGGGGGTAGAAGTTGTACATGTTTTTTAATATTTGGCCTGCTGTGATGAGACTCGAAGAGTAGACGACCCCTGGGATAGAAGCGGATAAAGTGGTTTCAAGGACGTCTCGACTCTTGCCAAGTCACAAGTTTTTGCTAGCACTGGCTTGCAGGGTGTTGGTGCTAGCTACACACCATTTTTTGTGAAAACATAGTTCAAACATCTAAGAAATCTTTGACAATGTTTCTTCGATTTTAATTGAGTTGGAAACTCACCAATTTTTCAGAGGACGAATTGCATTTCATTTTTGACATTTGATAAGAATCCCCAAAATATCAATTTACGTTATTTTGAATTTTTTGAATTTCCAAGAGTCCTCTGATAACCCTATACCATGTTTTTGAGTGAAGCCATGAAAATTTTCAAAAACATCAACATGTTCCAATGAAGAAGATAAAATCAAAAAATTATGTATAAGTTAGCCATAGAGTCATGACAGGGTGCAAGTATATAATTTATTCTTAGATAAAATTGCAAATGTGCATTCATTAATCCAAATGGCATTACAAGTCATTCATAGATTCCCGCTGGCTTGGAAAATGTTGTTTTGTGTACGTCATCATCTTTTATGGGGACTTGATGGTAACCTGATTTGCAATCAAGTTTGGAAAGTATTTTTCCTTTTCCTATTCTTGGTCAATTACTCTATATCTGGTAATGGGTATGTAATATTTACTACATTCATGTTTAGAGGAATATAGTTAATTACCATGTGAGGTTTGCACCCTTTAATTTCAGAATGGTTTGTTACTATAAAAGTTGAGCAACAGAACCAAGATGAAGATGGTCTAATTAACCTTTTTTCTTAAAGCTTTATGATTTGTTTGTGGACTTCCCTGTCATCTTCTCTGAGTAGTACAGTTTTCTTTCCTTGAACCGGACAATTATGAATTGTAGGGATTTCAGTTGTTAAAGAATCTTTATCCCAAAATTGTAATGGGTGCTCATCACAACTTTCTTGGAATTATTTACTGATTTCCACTGGTAGTTTCCAAAGATACTGGAGCAGAAAAATAAATACTTTTCAAGGTACAAACCTGCTTAACTTTTTATAATTTCTTTTTGTGCTTGATGGGATCCCTGATGCTGCGATCTGTATATACAGCTTTAACCCGTTCCTGGATAATGGCATATTGCACCCTGGGCATCCTGACTGTGTACATACATATTCAATACCAAACAGCTTTCACCAACGATATATGGTCCAATGCTATCCATGAATGGACCTTCAAGACCAATGTCATGCTGTGAATTTAATATCTATACAAAGCGAGTTTTGAAAAGGACATGAGTAATAAAATGATGATTTATTTCTCCATCAATGTTTATCAGCATATAACTAGCAAAACTTAAGCTTCCTATATTTTGACAAATGGGCTGGATTCCAGATGGTTTTATGCTAGTCAACATCATTTATCACAGATGAGGCATTGTCCGTTTTTATTGCCTGTGTCTTTTCTTCTTTGATCATTTTGAGCTGCGTTAATGTAAATATTGCATGGGTAGATCCTGTAGACAACCATTGGATTTGTTGTGAGGGGTATCACTATAAAAGCCTTAACATATATGTGTTGTTATTCTGTTTTTTCCTTAGTAGCACACAGATTTCACTGCATTTGCATCCGTTGCCACATCTATAGAGTGGGTTATTCACAAGCAAACTTAACATGCTCATGTTTGGAAATCTACAGAAACGGCAAAAGCATATACTGACGACATGAAAGCTGCTCAATTCAACCCGTGGTCCAAAATAATGGAGGTAACTATTTGTCCAGTCATTTAAAAGGTTAAACCATAGCTGATAAAAAAAACAAAAACCAGAATACAAAACCATGTAATTTTGTTACTATTTTAGTACCCTAGGAAAGGTTTTTATAGTTTACTTTCTGAGATTAGAAATGAACTGGCATATAAAAAATTATAACTTAATCCATAAAAACAAAGAAATACAACAGATTATTTGATCTTGTATCTTTTGAATTCATTATCAGAGAGGTCAACGATATCTTGGGCAAAATAGCTGCCTGTTCTTTTTTTAAAATTAGATCAGGTTGTAAGTAGAGTTTCCTAATAAATAAAGGTCAACATTCTTCCTAACAATTTTTTCTCCCAAAAAACAAACAGAAGGCTGTATAATGATCTTAAAACATTTTAAGAAAGTTTCCAATCTGACCTCATAATAGTTTCACAAGAGCTAAATAACCATCAATAATAAGCCAAAAATTTACAGCAAAGTTCATCACTGATATTGCTCAAAAACATTTTAAGAAAGTTTACAATCTGACCTCATAATAATTTCACAAGAACGAAAGAACCACCAATAATAAGCCAAAAATTTACTGCATATATCAAGCACTGATATTGCCATAGAATAATAACGGTTAAAACTCTCAACAAATAATGTCCATTCATGCACAATTCATACTCATTATCCTTACAACTGAACTGTTCTCATGAGCAATATTTCCATAAAAAATGTTAATTAGGGAACAATATAGACAATTTGTCACCTATATGATAGACATCAATAATGTAGGAATGTAAACCATTGCAGAAAGGTGGGATGTTATTTATTTTCCATTTGTCAGATTGCAACATAATAAATTGATTTCCCACATCATTTTAGCAAAACTGCTTTTGTATCTAGTATGTTGAGAACGAACTATTTGCTCGCCAATTGGCGCAGTGAACATATGAACCTCCTTGGCATTTTCTCCCAGATTATGATTTTGATGAATATGACAGTAATTCAGATTCTCCATATAACATCATAAAAAACACCCAAAAAACTTTAGACATTCTCACCAATATAAGAACTTGTATCTCCAAGAAATGCTTACATCTAAGCCTTGGAAAGATGCTATTCCTTGTCATATTAGCTGACATCAATTCTTACCTACCTGAAACTCCGTATCACCATGAACTCCTTGAAGGGCTCAACATCAGAGCCTCTGCAATATGCTAATCCTCATCTGAGTAACTGAACTTTATGGAGTGAGCCTGCAAATCAATCAGACCTCCCTTATAACTACCCCGCTTCTTTTTCGTTTTTTCATGTCGGAAGTCCCTGAGAAATAAACAGAGCCATCCAATTTCAAAAAGTATCCCTCGATACAATGGAAAAAATATCTGATCCTCAAAGCATATTGTAATAGTCATCTGTTTGTTCTATCATTCATATAGATTTTGCATGGAGAGGTATCCAAGCATAGAAACTACCATTTTATGAAACTAAAGAACATTCATCGGCAAGCCAGTTAAAATCATAATCTTACTTTCCCCTGACTTGTCCCAGAACCTCTTGTGCTTTTGCACCATAACCCATTTCAGCACCGTCCTGCAATGATCCCACAATGACAATACATAGTATTCCTGATCAATCATATGACTTTGATACAGGAATATTTTGTATCAAAACAACAATAACAAGTTCAACCAAGCAAAGTGGGTTACATTGTGTACCTTTGCCCAGTAAGAATTATTTTGAAGCCTAGGATCTGCAAACTCCACCTGCCAAAAAAGAGTTCTTAGTGAAAAAAATCTAGACATGAACCTGACAAGAATAACATGCACATAGGAAAGATTACTAATATGTTTGGTATTCTAGAAGTTTAGAACTTCAACAAATTTTCAGCTTCGTAATTGTGTTAATGCGAAAATCAGATAAAACAAGATTATAATAGTCATCACAAGTAGAAATGATCCAAAACCGAATGTAGAATGACTCATAGTACTGATCTAAATCAGACCATAAGCTTTCTGCAACCTGCAAAGAAATTGTAGAAAGGAACTTACTTCTTGCACTTTTACCCTCTGAAAGGCTTTCGATGCTGTTGGCTGCAAAACAAGAACACAAGAAACAAACTTATGTAGTTCAGAAAAGATGAGATGAACTTCATTATAATTAATCACTTTTCCAAAAATTAATAGTATGCTACCATTCCTAAGACCATGTTTTTCTAAAATACCTGTTTTGACAAGTATAATCAACATCTAAGTCACCTAACACGATGACACGGAGGACACGGAAATACGTGTCCGACACGTGAAATTTTGACCTCGACAACAGGACACGGAGGACACACACACACACACACACACACATATATATATATATCTAAAAAAAATTATATATATGAAAAAAATTTGAAAATTACACATACAAAAATGAAATTTAGACAAAGACTCATATTTTGTTAGAAACTAGAAGATTTACATGATACAAAACTTTAAACATGTAAAATAAATGATAAATCATGATTCATTATAATATATACTGCATACATTCAACATTGTAACATCAATGATGATAAAATGTAGAAATTTAATGACAAAATCAGCATGCACTAAATTCTGTCATACACTTAGCAACCTAGAGATAACTGTCATGAATGAACTCTGATATGTATAAACCCACATTCAGAAAATATTATGAGCAGAAATACACATTGCCAAGCACTTTTGCAGTGGAATAAACACAATGAACAGCAATCACACATCCATGTAATACCCATAAATTTAGGCAACCAGCCAGGGAAAACCCCAATGTGGAGACACCCAAAGAGAGAGAAAGAGATTTTATTAACTTCAGGAAAGTATATCAGCAGCAAAATTACATTTAGCAGCCAAGAGAAGCACTTACAGCGCCCAACAGTCCCACAAATCTGCTGCCTAGAAAAACAAGCCAAATCCGTACAGTTGTACAGCATTGCTGAAATCAGCACCTCGATATTTGTGCTCACTATAGGCTGATGTACCTTCACTCCTGTACAGCCGACCTCCAACAGAAAATTCACCAAAACTGCCT
>SNQJ01S0187926.1:0-15875 GCA_010110895.2 Picea sitchensis | reverse complement strand
TCTGAACCTGGAGCCATCCCCAACACCTGCATAGAACTTGAACCAAAAGATCTTCTCCTGACAGCCACTCTGAACCCTGAGCTCCTAAGAGAATCCACTCCACCCTGAGCATCGGTTTGATCACACAAGTTGAGCCTCTTGTCATGCTAAGAAGAAACTCCCTCTCTTCTCTATGCAAGATTGAACCGTTGGGCCCACCGCAATCTCAAGAGCCTCTTGCTCCTCATCCGACGCTGAATCATAACCTGAAGGTTGTCCTCGCAACATATACAACCTATCCACCCGATCACCAATCAGCTGTGGTTCAACCGGGTCCGCTCCCTCCCTGTAGATAAATACATGTCCCCTCTTGAACAATGTACAATATCCATCATCCTCCAAGTCTGAGACTGAGAGCAAGTTAACCCTCAACCCTAGAACAAAGAGAACTCCATCAACCTCCAAGAGTCCCCCATACTCTAGTCGGAATCTAACCCTTCCAACTCCACGTACGGCTCATGCCATACCACCTTCACTCTCCACCAGCCGGTCAGGACCTGTCTCTGTGATAATAAGGAATACTCGTCAGATTCTCGTCATGTGACAAGAGACTTCATTGTCAACAATCCATCTGATATCACCCCCAAATCCTCCACTACCGACACTGGATACTAGAGTGACCAAAGAAAATTCCATATCAAACTTGGATGAAAAGTCCTCCATGGTTGTTGTAGCAGCTGTATCAGGCCCCTCTTGTTCCTTCTTCTTATTCTTCCTCTCAGGACACTGAGAAGTAAGGTGCCCCAACTGGTTACAACAGTAACATCTGACTTTACTCAAGTCCCTCCCGGAATTTCCTTTCTTCTTCCCCTTGCCCTTTGCAGCAAGAGCAACATCTTCATCAGCTCCATCTGTCTTTTGTCCACTACTCTGAGATCCTTCCCAGATCTCCTCCTAAGTGAAATCGTCCCACGGTCTGCTCCAATCTGGAAGATGCTCACGACCCACCACACACTTCACGAAGACTTCTCATAACTTGGTGAAGCCTTTCAAGGCTGTCCTCACCAACTCTGAATCTGATATGACCTCCCCAACTACAGTCAGCTCATCTTTCACTTGAGCGACCCAGGTAAGATAAGAAGACACACTCTCCCCCTTACCAACCAATCTTGGTATCATGCAATTTATCCTTCAAGGCCATCTTTCGATTTTCATTCTTCGCCTCGTACAAGTTTTTCAGTGCATCCCACATCTCTTTGGCTATCTTCTTCTTAGCCAAGTGTGGGATAAGGTGGTCCTTCACCCCATCCAAAATAAGCCTCTGAGCTTTGGCCTCCTTTACCTCATGTAAATCCAAAGTTGTAGGGTCTGCTAATGGAACAACAACTATGGTGCTCACAAAGCTCCAAATTTTGTTCTCACTGAGAATAGCCAACATCATGACTTTCCATTGCAAATAGTTGGAAATCCCATCCAATCAGTCCTCATACCTGATGCAAACAGCCATCTCCCTGTGAATTGTTTAATGGAAAACGAACAATCAAGTTTCCCCCTTCAAACCTTACCCAAAAATCTCACTACTCACTGTCACTCAAAGCCCAAGCTCTGATACCATGCAGAAATTTAATGACAAAATCAGCATGCACTAAATTTTGTCATACACTTAGCAACCTAGAGATAATTGTCATGAATGAACTCTGATATGTATAAACCCACATTCAGAAAATATTATGAGCAAAAATACACATTGCCAAGCACTTTTGCAGCGGAATAAACACAATGAACAGCAATCGCACATCCATGTAATACTCGGAAATTTAGGCAACCAACAAGGATAAACCCCAATGTGGGGAAACCAAAAGAGAGAGATTTTATTAGCTTCAGGAAAGTATATCAGCAGCAAAATTACATTTAGCAGCCAAGAGAATCACTTACAGCACCCAATACTCCCACAAATCTGTTGCCTAGAAAAACGTGCCAAATCGGTACCACTATACAGCCTTGCTGAAATCAGCACCTCGATATTTGTGCCTACAACAGGTTGTTGTACCTTCATTCCTGTATGGCCGACCTCCAACAGAAAATTCACCAAAACTGCCTCGAAAACCATGCCCACACTTGCTTCGATTTCCATGCCCAAACTTGCCGATGTACGTCCTATACCGATCCATACAGTACAGCCTGTCTTCAGCAATAAATCTCAGCCTCTTCTAAACAGAAATTTCTCCCTTGGGAAATGTGCCCAATCTCCCTTGGTATCTGTGCCAAAAATTTGCTGCTCATTTTCCTCTCTCAAGCTCTCTTGAAAATCTTTCAATCTCCTCTTCTCATTGTTTCTTGCACACTACCCAATGCATTCTCTTATAATTCAAAAATGACCTTTCACCTTCCAAGTGTCTTTTCACCTTCCTCATCTCTAAATCCAAAGGCCAAGATCTAAACTTGTCTTTACATGATTCATTCCTACCAAAATAAATCACTTAAAATATTAAAGTACAATTTCATTTTATAACATAAGTGCACTTTATGAAATAAAGTCACTTTAATATTAGAAGGTACACTTTATTAAAAAGTCACTTACATAAAAGAACCACTTTATTACAACTTTATAAAAACCCATTACAAAGTCAAGTCTCTAGTAGTGTAAGTACAAGGTTACTGCCGCATACAAGAAAAACATGCGGAATACCTCCCGAGCTATAAAAGCTAACATAAAATGACAAACATTAAAGTTTGAACACACAAGAAATTAAAACCATTAGCTGCAAAATTCTCATTAAGTCATCAAAATCAAAATGTATTACAATGTATAGATACTAGATAGTAATACCGGGTCGGAGTCACTAACACTATAGGTGGGAATGTCAATGGCAAATACAAAATAGACATAGGGTAGATACTAGAACCGACACCGTAGATGGAAGAACTGTCAAGACTCAATAGTACTAGTCCTCCATGACATAATCATCAATATCAGTGTCCTTGCCACTGCTCTCCTCTCTATCCTCCTCTATATCCAATGCAATTTGTGCATCTGCCACTGTGGAGGATGACCCCTCAAGAGGATCACCATCATCAAAAGTGACTGGCTCTAGCACTGGATAAATAAGATCCAAGTTGGCTAATGCCAACTCAACACTGTTGTCTAAACACATATCATCAGGAAACACGCGTCACTAAATCGGGACACTATCCAAATTTGTGTCCGACATGAATTTGGGTCGTGTCACGTGTGAAGAACACGACCCAAATTCGTGTTGAACACGAATCTGGTCGAATCCGTGCCCCCACGTAAGATTCGAGACACAGGGAGCATTTTGAACGAATCATGTTAAGAGGATTATTTTGAACGAATAAGAGGATTCTCGTAAAGACAGAATTAGCATTGTACATCCTTAATGTAGTAATGACATCCTAAAATAAGAGAGAGATGAGAAATATTGATGAAAAAATTGGCTGAATTAAATAGAGAAGTGTGATGTGGACCCACTGATAGTGGCCCTACAAGGTGCAGGCCCACATCAAACTCAACATAGGCCACTTTACAAGAGATTAGTAAGAAGACCTCAACAAGGACTATGTATTATGGCCAGTATATAGTATATACTATAAATAGGAGCCTAGCAGACCACCTTGTCACACGTCATGGCATGACTTCTCTCCTTATTTACTGCACACTACTCTCCTAATTGCTAGAGAAATTTTGAAATTGCGAGAATTTTTAACCCAAACATTGAACAGCTATTAATTTGCATATAAAATCAGTATGACCCATGATTTTGGGAACCCGCAAAAAGATCTACATTCTGGTGCAAACAGAATTCAATTCTAACTTCTTTACTACAAAATAAAGCACTCTAGATCTTACCAAGGTACATCATCTCTATACTTGTACAATTGAAAAAGAAAATTTCTGCATGGTTGCATTGGTTATTCTCCTGCATAAACAAATTATGTGTAGCAGGGGGGCCACCACCACCACTATGGGATGCATCCCTTACATTTTTCCATACCTTGGGACTTGGACACTATAAGGGTTCGTTCCTGAGGACATGGGGGACTTCCCATATGTCCCCTAGAGTTCTACCTCCCAAAACGACAACATCTAACCAGCAAAGTCGCTCAATGGTTTTGCACATGTCTAGACATGCCCGATCCAAACCAATGTTACCAGAACCAGACTGAAACTGGTAAAACCGGCCAATCCGAAAAAAACCAGGTCACAGGAAAAACCGGTTCAAACTGGCCATTCAAACCGCCCTTGACCGGTTCCGTACGGAACCGGTTTTTTTCTCAAACTGGTCGGTTCTGTACAGCAAAACGTGTGATAGTTGACCTGACAAGGTCTTTTCCACCAATGTTTTTTTCTCAACGAGAGATTAAGGTCAGCCACATCAAAAGAATGTGTGCACTGATGTTGCAACTGCATCTTTGCCTTCTAGACCAGGGGAATCAAGCCAAGCTCGAAATCCCCCTGTTGAGTCTACTCATGTTGAGGATGTAGATGATGAGTCTGAGTCTGAGTCTGAGTTCGAGTCTGAGTCCTCTGAGTCTGAGTTTCAGTATGCAGATTTAGATTATTAGATTGTGTAGTCTTTAGCCTAGACTTTAGAGTTATTTTTGGACTTTATAGGCCATTTACAGTCTTTTTGATGATGTATTTTGATTCAGATATTCATATGACTATGGAGTGCACTTACTCTTAGTGCTATTTTGGTTTTATACATTGTTACTTGTTATATATATATATATATGAGAAACTTTGCAAATTTGTGTATAATGGTTTGGATTCACATGGATGCACGTGAATATGAAAAAAAAAATTCAAAATTTGAATATTTTATGTATTTTTGAAGGACCGGTTTTTTGATCCGATTTTTTTCCGATTCCGATTCGGTTTCGGTTTTTTTGGTCGACCGGTCCGGTTCTAGTAACTTTTATCCAAACCAGTGCCCATGTGGCATCAGTTCTCCAAAAAAAACTCACTTATTGATTTGACACCATGATAAATATTAGCTATGCAGGAATACCATGTAGCATGTTTTTCTCATGGGGGATAATCACACCAACAACTTTGACTCCCATGTTTAGTAGGTTCATGTACCCTATCTCCACTCCTATTTTCAAGATTCTAAAATCCACACAGACAAGGTCTTTTGGACCAACTACTATTTAAGAATTGCTACTTTTTTTTAAAATGCTCCATATATTACTTCAAAATTCAAATCAGCACATCATGGAATATGTCGCCCCCAAAAACACAATAAAGCAGGCATGTGAACCTATGCACTTACAAAAAGAGACTCAAGGTCACACCAAAAAGCATTGAATTTGACTCCCACGGGTAGAGCCACCTCCTGCTTAAAACTCAACATCCCTAGACTAAAAGAAGAGGGGTGCTCCTAGAAAGTAATTGTACGAGGATGCCACAACAAAAAGACTAGCAATTAATCAAACTGAGTGGCAAGGGACTTATAACTGCCCAACCCATCCAAGTGTCACCCAAAAAAGGGCCCTTTCATGAAAGCAGTACAATAAAGAAGTGAAACTCTGCTTGAAACCATGTCCAGAGCACTTTTGTAGCCTGAATTTCCAAAAAACATACATAATCATTTCCTCCACGCCACAGATAGCATCTATCACACCTACCTTATGGAGCCTACACTTGACAGCTAAGTCACCTAACATGGGAACATGGGACACAGAGGACACGAAAATACGAGTATTTGACACGGGCACGACGACCCCCAAAAACAAGACACGGAGGACACGTTATATATATATATATATATATAATTTACATATCAAAATTTAAATTATGAATTACACATGCAAAAATGAAATAATTACACTGTAAACATTTGCATGATGATGATACAAATTCAATCATACAACTAGTACTAACTTAGTAACTACTAAGTTACTAACATAAATGATGACATTGCCAGCTCGACACCGTCGTCCATGTGATGTCCCGTTCCCAAGAGTAGGCCAGCAGGGAGTGACTTAGTAGTCTATGTGTTCCCGTAGACTATAGTCAGGCACAAACAGGGAACAAGAGGAGAAATAACGGTGATTTGGTGGCTAAACGATGAATTAAGCCAAAAAGCATAAGAAAAGTCACTTAAGCCTAAGTCAACGAAGAATTAAAACGAAAAGGTGCTAAAGAGGGACTTAATTAATTAATTACTCACCTTAGGAGGAAAAGCACCTAGCTTAAGTGATGTCAATGGTGAATTAGATCGAGAAGAGTATAAAGGGAGGAATTCGACCTAATTCCTCATTATGTTATGATTTGATGTTGAGATATTTGCAAAGGAGGAGGAAATCGACCCCCTTGTTTTGTGGATTTCTGGAGGAAACCACCACCATTGATCGATTTCGATGTTGAGAGACACACCTTGCCTATCGAAGATACCATCCAGACATCTCACCGTGCATTACATGTATCCAGTTAGGCGATTGCGCAGCTCAGCCAGTGAAGGCACAAGAGTTAGAGAGAGGGTTTGTGTGGCCGCTTGAGACAGTTCAGTATTTGGTCAATTCCTTCCGACCCATTAGAGATCTAGCCAGGGCGCACCTATTGAGCCACTTGTTGTCAGTTTCTGATGGTGGAATCTCTCGTAAAGCAAAAAACAGTCATTTAGGGCACAGCTCTTGAGGAAGCACATTTGGGGTTCCAGGGGACATTCTAGAGAAGATTTGAGGAAAACCTTCCGACCCATTACAGAGGAGGCCATGACGATCATTTTGATCTATACATCGTCAGATTCTGACGGTGGAATCACTAGGGCGCACTCATTGAGCCCAAGAGGTGCGCAAACCCCCGGGGGGTGACATTCGAAGCTTCAGAGGTCGGATTATCAGTCCGACAGTCATCAGGATCAGCGTAGAGGCCACGACGCTTCTTTTGAAACAGTTTTCAGCTCATTCCAACGGGTATCACCATCAGGGTGAGTTTTCCAGATTCGACAGCAGTTACCGTGAGCTGCCAAAATGTTTTTTGTAGATCTATCCGTGCATGCGCAGACCAGCATTCATTCTTCAGATCACGGGTATTTCTTATTAGTTGATTTGTATTCCAGCAACGATCCATGAGATCTAACCGACGATTATTATATCTGCTTCCAGTTATTATTGTATTTCTTGTTTTTTCCTCATTATATATATCAGTGAGTTGTGTTGTCCTTATTTTGTATGCATTGTCTTATACTGCTAAAACACTTAATGAATTGAAACACACATGCGAAAATCACCAAGCATGTTCACACAGTAACTCAAACACATTCAGAAACCCCCAGAGTATCAAATTCAAGGGCAAAACCGTAGTTCAGCAATAGATATCCAGATCAGCTGGATCAGGGATATTTCAGTGGTATAAGAGCCTTCTTCCTGCCAACCTGTGAAGAAGTGCTTCTCATGAGCCCATGATTCCGGGAACAGGTGAAGAATACCCAGAGGGTCGAGGACATATTGGGGAAGAGTACATTCAGTACGACAGAGATCATAGCAGAGATAGGAGAGATAGAAACCGAAGGGATTACACCCCCTTCCACACTCAATCAAATACAGAGCCAGAGATAGAGGACAAAGAGCGTATCAGTTCAGACACAGAGGTCGAGATAGAGGGAACTACGGGTGACAGGCGTGAGACACACCTAGCTAGGGCACAGAGGGACCTATTGACAGCCATACAGCAGATGAACCTCAGTGCACAGATGCTCCAGCATAGCATGAGCACTATAGGTGCCAATGTCGCAGGAGGGTCGAGTGGTTCAGGAGGACACCAGGGAGGTACGGCCAATGGCTCCGATGGATCTCAAGGAGAGGCTAGTACAAACCCTTCACCAGCTCACGCTTACACATCGTCTGGGAGGATTCCCCGACCTTTATACACACAGTTCCAGACAAGACAGACATTGGGACAGCCAGGGCAGGCAAGAGGACAGTCGAGTCAGGGACAGGGGGTGCCACAGGATTCGTTCGAGGAGTACATGAGAGACTACTTGGCATTAGGACCGAAGTTCCATGCAAACATGAGTTTGATGGACTATTGTTCGATCAGATATCTAAACAGACCCCGGGAGGCACAGAGAGGCAACGGGCAAACTCACAACATGGATTTCATCAAGAAAGTGAGAAAGCTGAACATTCCTACTTTCGACGGATCATCACGTTGCTCAGTTCAGGCATGGGTTCAGAAGCTTGACACATACTTCAAGCTTAACCCGATGACAGAGTCGGAAGCTATTAGCTTCGCCATATTGCACTTGGAGGGGGAGGCCCGCGAGTGGTGGTACCATGCGCTGGTGACGTTGGGTCACAGCCACATTACTTCATATTTGGAGTTCACTGAGAGGTTGATGGAGAGATTTGATAGGAGAGATCCAGAGCTCCACTTTAGGGACCTTACATAGTTAAGGTAGACCGGATCACAGTTGAGGACTTCATCTCAGAGTTTCAGCAGAAGGCAATGGTCGTATCCGATATAGCAGGGCACAAATTGGTAATGTTGTTCATCGAGGCTTTGACAGAGCCATTGAGGGGTTGGGTTAAGGCTTTCAAGCCTCACACCTTACAGGAGGCCATTGTGCGCACGAGAGACATGGGGTACTCAGCGCAAAAACCCAAAACCTTTACCAAACCCTTTGTACCACAGAGAGACAAGGATCAAAGAAATCCTCAAAGGGAATGGAAGGGTAAGCCCAAATTGGATGATGACACGAGACGGGAGTTGATGAGGAAGAAGCTTTGCTTCTCTTGTAGAGACCCTTGGGTCCCAAGGCATAGATGCATGGGAAAGGGATATATCCACTACATTGAAATGGAATCAGGCAACGAGGAGGCTGAGGATATCGAGGCACAAGCAGACAGTGATTCAGAGGATGAAACCACACAGGGGCCAGAGCAGCATCCAAAGAAACATCAGATACCAGCAGGGGCATTGCCCAAGGAGGAGACCAGACCTTGTAGAGAGGTGAAAGGGGGGACCATAGCAACCCTTTCAAGAGTACCCAAGTACAACACTCTCAGGCTCGAGAGGCTTGTACAGGGGCAGCGCATGATCGCTTTAGTTGATGGTGGGGCCACCCACAATTTCATAGATGCGTCCTTGGTAGCCCGGAGGGGATTACGCACTAAGGAGTTTGAGGGATTCCACGTGCTAGTGGCAGATGGATACACGATGACATGTTTGGACATGATCCCAGACCTAGAGGTCAAACTGGGCAACTACACCACGACATATACCTTCTATGTAGTTGACCTATTAGATACCGATGTCGTATTGGGGGTACAGTGGTTATATTCATTGGGGGAGATTGGGTTCAACTATCAGACGTTGACCATAAGCTTCAGAGACGGTAGTGGATCGAGAGTTGTGCTGAGAGGCATGTCTACAGGAGAACCACGAGCAGTATCAGCAAAGAGGATGGAACGGATCTTCCTTCACGGTGATGTGGCCTATGCAGCAGAGTGTTTGATCACCACGCGGAAGGATTCAGAGGGCAGGGAGCATTACCATCCACATATCAGAGAGCTTGTGGGTCAGTAAGAGCCAGAATTTGGGCCTATACCACTAGGGAGACCACCCGACAGGGGATTTGAGCAGACGATCGAGTTGGAGGCAGGGGCTACACCAGTGATCATCGCACCCTATAGGCACCACAAGAAATTCAAGGACGAGATTGAGAAAGCAATCAAAGAATTGCTTGTGATGGGGCACATCATGCCCAGCATGAGTCCTTTCGCATCTTCAATCGTTCTGGTAGTGAAGAAGGATGGCACGTTGCGGATGTTTTGTGGATTTCTGGAGGAAACCACCACCATTGATCGGTTTTGATGTTGAGAGACACACCCTAGCCTATCGAAGATACCATCCAGGCATCTCACCGTGCATTACAGGTATCCAGTTCAGTGATTACGCAGTTCAACCAGTGAGGGCGCAAGGGTTAGAGAGAGGGTTTGTGTGGCCGCTTGAGACAGTTCAGTATTTGGCCGATTCCTTCCGACCCATTAGAGATCTAGCCAGGGCTCACCTATTGAGCCACTTATTGTCAGTTTTCGATGGTGGAATCTCCCAGAAAGAGGAAAACATTCATTTAGGGCGAACTCTTGAGAAAGCACATTTGGGGTTCCAGGGGACATTCCGGAACAGATCTGAGGAAAACCTTCTGACCCATTACAGAGGAGGCCATGACGATTGTTTTGAGCTATACATCGTCAGATTTCGTCGGTGGAATCACTAGGGCACACTCATTGAGCCCAAGAGGTACGCAAACCCCCGAAGGGTGACATCCGGAGCTTCAGAGGTCTGATCTTCAGTCTGACAATCATCAGGATCAACCTAGAGGCCAGGACGCTTCTTTTGAGATAGTTTCCAGCTCATTCCGACGAGTATCGCCATCAGGGATAGTTTTCTAGATTCTACAACAGTTACCGTGCACTGTCAAGCTGTTTTTTGTCGATCTATCTGTGCATGCGCAAACCAGCATTCATTCTTCAGATCACGGGTATTTCTTATTAGTTGATTTGTATTCCAGTGACGATCCATGAGATCTAACTGACGATTATTATATTTGTTTCCAGTTATTATTGTATTTCCTGCTTTTTCCTCATTATATATATATATATATCAGTGAGTTATGATGTCCTTATTTCGCATGCATTGTCTTTTACTGCTAAAACACTTAATGAATTGAAACACACATGCGAAAATCACCAAGCATGTTCACACAGTAACTCAAACGCATTCAAAAACCCCCAAAGTGTCAAATTCAGGGGCAAAACCGTAGTTCAGTAGTAGATATCTAGATCAACTGGACTAGGGATATTTCAGTCCAAACCCATATCATCAGGAAACACATCCCACATCTTTGTCTTTCCCTTCAACCGCTCCTCTCTGCCCAGTGCCTCCAATAAGACAGAGATTGGTGTGCACATACACCACTAAGTCACTTGACATAATGAAAAAGATAAGAGTTCAACAGAAGAGTTTATACTTAAGTGAAGGGTACATTTTTACTAGGGTCGTGACAGAAGAGTTCAACAATCATTGCCACCCACATCGAGGTACATAAAGGGCATGGTGCCCTTGATTAAATCCCAGTTCCATACCCTCTTACATGATAGAATCCAATGGAAACATTGCAATCCTGCCAATCTTGAAATCCTGAAAACCATTAAGTCTGTTGAATTTTGAATGGGATCCAAAATTCAGCTTTCTCCATATGAAGTCCAATGAGGTTGGAACCACTCTCAAACATCCTGAAACAATTAATGGTAATGTTAAAAATTTAAGTAAAAGAATGAAAATGAAAATGAAAGTTAAAGGAGAAAATTTAAGAATTTAATATTACCATTAATTACTAGGGCAGGCGAAATGGAGGGAGTGGGGACCTCTTTAGATAGAATTAGTAAGGAAAAATAACCCTTAGTTGCACACTGAAACACCTCACAGCTGCAACTTGCAGGAGAAAACATGAGCCAAGGTCCTTTTCTGAGTTGGACACGTGTCCTATTTTCAAGACACGCGTATCCTATTTTCAGGACGCGTGTGTCCTATGAACATGACACATTCTAAACGCGTATTTGACACGTGTCCTACCGTTTCATGTCCAACACATAGGATACGCGACACGAGGGGGGGTTTGGACATGTCAGGTGACTTAGCTTGACAGTGAACCCTTGTTGGAGTAAAAACCATCCTTAGACCTTTTGCTTAAAAGATGAATGTGAATTTAAGATGGATTTACACCACCTCAACCGTCATTCTACATGATCCTTCATCCCCCACCTTTTGCTCAAGTGAGGGCCAATATCAACAAAGTGCATGGCCTTAGCATCCAGATCCTTGGTCACACAAAGGTAGATGGCCTTCCTATTTCTTCATAGTTAATCCATCCAACCTAGGCCTAACCCATGTAAATGTGTTTTAAAAATATACTCTTTAGGGATCATGCAGCAAAAGCTATCAACCATAAATCTATCTGAACCAGTGAGTTTTGGTCACAGTTAAGAATACACTATGTATGCCATTGTTGTTGCACATGATTCCACAAAAAGAGAATTTCTCTTGCCAATCTTTTACCAGTAAACCTAGACAAGAGGCCCTCTTGCCCATGGGGGGATGGGAACATCCAAATCAATCATGACACCAAACCCCAATCTTCCCAAGGACCCTGAAACTGCCCAGACACAACTTGCCAAGCTACCCACATAATCTTAAGCGTAGCGGAGCCAAGAAGAACGAAGCCATGAGCATTCCCAATTATGTCTCACATAACTAGAAAACACCTTTGATACACATAACGAAGCCTGTTGAATCTGATGTCAAACTAAAATATGCCAAGGAGCCTTCCCTTCCACTACATGCACTAGCCATTTGCCAACAAGGAATACCCCTTAGATTATGTATGTAATTACACGACTGCACTAGGTTATTACTTAAAACCACACTCTAGGGTCTACACGTTTTCATGTATGTATGTGTGTGTATTATTCTACACACTCTCTTTATCTGTCTCTCTCCCCATGCCCCCTAAGCATGTCCAATCTTAGTGATGATGATGATGATGATTAACATCCCACTAACACTGAATTGGTCTATCGAACCTTAAGAGGGTAAGGGATTATTTGCAATTCTTTAGAATTTTTTTCATGTGCTCTAAAAGCATTAAGAGAAGCTTTCCAAGATCACCATTGTTTTGTTGAATTAAAAAGTTAGGGAGGTTGGTAGTGTGACAAATATTTTGAAATTGAGATCTAATTTGGGTATAGGCTGGACAATCTAAGAGAAAGTGCTTTTCATCTTCAACCTTCTTAGTGTCACAAAGGTGACACACTCTTTCATCCCATGGCGTTTTAGTAATTGACCAATGCCCAGTTTCACTATGAAGCTCGTGAGAATTTGTTCTTATCTTAGCAATGCTTATTTTTTCTTTACACTTGTCAAAACAGAGAGATAATTTTGATCTTCTAGATTATGGTTGATTACCTCCTTATAATACCTTAATTTTCTCTTTTCCTTCAACTATTTATCACACCACATTTTCTCCTTAAATTTTGATTTAATGATATTTTTAATAGTATCCTTATTCTGCAAAATGGTCTCTTCCATGATTCCCCAATGTCTTAGCCAAGACTGGGCATCTTTATGCCATCCCCGCGTGAGTCGAAGGTGGTTACGACTGGAATTGGAAGCAATTTTAGGAAACCTCTTGTCTTCCATGTTGTGTAACATGTTCTTATACATTAGGTATCTATACATAGTCATGCTCTCAATGGGGGAAAGGCTTGCCTCTAAAAGGAGGACGGGATCGAGTGAATTTCCTTTAATTTTGAGATTATAGGTTATAAAATTATTTTGGATTTGCTCCATCTTTCTCCAAGATTCACGAGAGATGCCACATCTTCAAACTTCGCATCCATATAGAATAACTTTGCATCCAAGGATCGGTCGATTTACAATTGTTTTCAAGCCCACGATAAGCTTTCCATCCCCCAATAATCCTTTTCTCAATGCTATAATTTTAGTTGAGCTTGTGGTGAATATCGATTCCAAGTATCTCAGTAAAAGTTCAATAAAACAATATTTGCACATCATAAACAACAAAACATTTAGAGGCAGTGGGCTAGCAAAGCTTCAGAGAACGCCAGCAAGATTTCAACATCATGTGCCTGACAGCCCAACCCAAGAAAAAACCAAAAAAAAAACACTAAACCTAATTTTCATTTTCTAATGATACTCCCCTCTATTCGGCTAACATCTTCTCATTCTTTGTTTTTGAGGTTGTGAAAACTTTGATGTTTGCAGCAATGAGTGATGATTCAGCATTATTCGTGTGTTGAAAACTTGAATCTGAGTGGTTCTTGGGTTGATTCAGAGTGATTCCTGACCATGCCCATACAGAGTATATAGAGGATCTAGATTCAGATGATTTGATTGTAGAATGTTGTATGATTATTTTTGGACTCTAGAGGCTATTGACAGTCTCAATGACTATGTATTTTGGTTCAGATACCTATTGCACTCTGTGCTATTTTATCATATTCACCCTTAATGCCATATACATGAGAAAACTTTGCATATTTTGTATCTAATGATTTGAATTTACATTGACATGCACAAATATATTTTTTTATCAAAATTTAAATATTTTATGTATGTTTTGGTCAATGAGTTTGTTTCTGGTTTTTTTCCCAGTTCCAGTTTTTGGAATCTATCAGTTCAGTTCTGGTTCCAATTCCGGTTCTGCTAACATTGTTCTCAGTTTCATCTCTTTATCAGATTATTGGCTCATAATTTTTATCTTCAATTGACCTTTCTTTTCAACTTTATTTTGTTCATCTGTGTTTTATTATTTCTAGTTTCTAAGATATTTTATAACTTAGTTATTGTATTCCATTTGTCTTGTATTTCCTTAAACTCTGTTGTTTTGTTATTTATTTACTATATCATAATCAACATATATGTTTTGTAAATTCTTTTTGGATTGACTTGATTTATCTTTAACTTTAATTTTTTGTCATAATATTTCTCTGGATTTATCATATTTAGCTACAATTAATAAATTCAAGTATTCCACCAAATTTCTGGGACTTGGGGGCACAGAAACATGTTGATGTTTGGTAGCTGCAGGAGGATCTTTCCCTCCTAGATGACCTTTCTTAGATGCGGAGAAGATTCCGGAAGCAAGAAATCCATTGGACAGATGTTGAACACCCCAGAAAAGAGAAGTCAGCCCAGAAGAATAAAGAATAATGAAAAGACACATTCCCAGAAGAGAAGTCGGCCCAGCTAGAAGGACAAAAAGACTATAAATAAGGAGGCGCCTTAGCTCATTTGTTCATTCACTCACAATCTCTCAGCTACACAGAAGTACGGCGCAAGTTTGGAGAAGGTGACGCAGCAGCTGCAGTGACATAGTTTCTTCTTGTTCAACCTTTTAGTATCTCTCTCTTGTGCACTACTCCTTGAGGAGGTGCGCTATCTTGGCATAGTATTGTTGATGCAGTTGTGGTGGTATTTCTGGTTGAGCTAGCCTTTGTGCTAGGGTTTATCTGTTTGGACTTGCTTTATGAACAGAATCTATCTAAGAAAGGTTGTTGGGCTTTTCCCCCATTTGGGGTTTTCCCAGGATAAATCTCGTGTTCTTTTTGTCTCTTGTTTATGCTGCTACTGCTCAATACATGATATATATGTTAATGGTAATGAAGTAAAAGAACACTAGTAACACTAATGCTCTGTAAATAAGAAAAATATAACATGGAATCAGAGTTGGTTACCTTTAGAACAGCTTGACCACTAGAAGGAAGATCGCTACAGCAGCACCTTGCAGCTGCAATACTTTGTCAAGCTCGTTGAGCACTATCCCAAGGACGTTGGGGATAATTCCTTCACAGAGCATTGCGCCCTAACCTAGCGCACCCACGAAAACCCTCAGCGTGCAGTTTGGTGAAGTTTGAAAAATACAGGTTTTTTCAATGCTAGGGTTTCTACCAGCAAAAATGTCAACCAGCATGAGAATTGAAGATAGATTGGATGGAGTAGATAACTTCAGATCCTGGAAGCACAAAGTTCTCCTCATTCTAGAAGAGAATGAGTTATTGGATCATGTGAAGCAGATGCTTCCAGAACCAGAAGAAGAAGACGCCCAAGCAAAGTTCAGGAAGAATAAGGTCAAGAGGATCTTGACAGACTCGATTAAGGATCTTAGATCTAGCGCACTCAGAGGAAGCCCAAGAGTTGGAAGCAGTAGTGAGTACTAGTGACGATGTCTCCTACAATAGAGAACAACTCAAATAGGTCAACAGCAGCAAGATTCCAGGTTTGCATATTAGGTTTGATATTTTATATTAATACAGCTTAAGTGTTATAGTAGTCTTTAGAGTCCTAT
>SNQJ01S0187925.1:18418-28961 GCA_010110895.2 Picea sitchensis | reverse complement strand
TAGTAAAAAAAAATCCCCTGCAAGGTGAGAGGTGGTTCAAGGGGACACCTATGGATTCCTCCTACTGCAATGACTATTTCAAAACATAATTTCAGAACAAGAACCTGTCAAAAGGAGTGCCTAGGAGCTACATGTTAGAACACCATGATAAATTGTTGAGAGTAATCCAAAGATACTTTTCCTGTGAGGGCGATTCAACAAGGTGTAGTTGTACCATATCAGATTGCTTATGCAATTTATAGGTAATAAATCCCTAAATCTCCCATATTATATTTGTATAATCCTGGGGAAAATGGATGATAAAGTACAAGCTAAATCTAATCAAGTTGAGCCTGGTATGTTTCATTTCAGTCTCATTAAGTTGTTATTCCTTGAGGAAATTAAGAAATAAAACATGGAATGGAGTTCTTTTTTATCTACATCAGGATTTTGTGTTGAAAACACTAGTTCCCCACCATCCAAGATAAGTACTCCTTCCACAAGTGCTAAAGAAACTTATAGTAGTTTGAAGAGGGAAAAGGGAGATGACAAAGAACAACCTATTGTGATTGTAACCCTTGAGACTGCAACCAAGACTTCTCTTATCAAGGGATCCATGAAAAAAAGGTAAAAATTAATTTCAGGGTGTTGAGATAGTTGTAAACATTGAAGAAACCCCTAAGAGTGGGAGGGGAAAACTGAAAGGAAAAAAAAACTCCTTTTCATTCCTGAAACAACAACAATAGAAAAACCTGGGAAACCATTTACCAGGTCTGCAACAAAGAATAGAATTCGTGCAGATGAAATTCCTATATATGAGACATTTCCCTATCATGAAACTGAGAATATTGTAGAAGAAAAACCTAAACCAGGAAAAAAAGCGATGTTTAGTCCAGAAAGACTTGGCAGAACTATAACTTGATCATCAACAAGGTGGCAGATCCATGTTGAAGAGACCAATCCAAAGATGCTTGTTCAGTGTACTGTTAAAGAAGTGGTTGAGGTTCAATATCCTTTAGAAAAACAATACATGATAGTTAAAAGACTTAAGAAACAGTTGAAATAAGCCCAGGCTGTAGTTGTACAATTGAGGGAAGAAAACAAGGAAATGAAAAGGAATATAACAGAGCATCTAGACCTATGTGAAGAAGCTTCGAAGAATAGAAAAAGGATGGTCGAGATATATTTACCCATACAAAAACAAATGAAAAATTTCTACAGGCATAATAGGATATTGAAGACAAAGGACAGAGTAAAGAAGGAACAAATTGCAAAAGAAAATTTGGACTTGTTGGCCAATGTTGCGGTGGAATAGTCTGGTAACACTCAAGATAAATCATGTTTTTTCTTTTGTGAATTCATCTCAAGGTTTTGGATCAAGCTTGAAGCCTTTTTCAACATCGACAAGCAAAAACAGATATTTCGCAACAACTTTTGTTGCGAAACCGTTAAAACAGAGATTTCGCAGTAAATTGCCTGGTTTCTATGAAATCACCAGTCAACACATGAAGAAAAATTTTCAGCTACCAGATAGGATGAGGTCACCATGTTAGCATCAATATCGAATAATGAATCATTTTTCCACTTGAATATGTAACATACATTCATTAGGGTTGTATAATTTTGTCAAGAAATCAAACCCTGAATTGTAGGAACCCACAACAATTTAGTTAATAGTCTGTTAAAGAAGTAGTTTAATTAGTTGTAACTTATTTTGGGTATGAAACCCTAACTATTTTGACTTCATAGAGTTAGAAGGAAATTTAATGCTATTTATTACGATGAAAAATAATGTAAAAGGGTCAAGTGTTTAGTAAGAAAGACTGTTGATATTGTCATATTTCCTAGATATTAATTAAAGGTCTACATATAAGTGTTTCAGTTATTTACTCAGAGATTCCCGTGTTTAGTTATTGTAGTCTTTATTACTAGTGTATTTTCTCCTTCTTTGTTATCATTAAATATGTTCTTCATTTGAGTAAGATCTTTGATGAAAAATTCATTTCATTATGCTCTGTGTCTGTCTAATTTTAGATATTCACTTTCAGTTTGATAAGTTTATACATAATTCATTTAATTTGAATGCTTTGTGTATATTTGAGTGTTTTCTTTTTCATCTATCCATGCTTTAGATATTATAAGTCTAGCAATAGGTGGTTTTCTGGCCTCTGAGATTAAATGCTTTTATACTAAGTTATGAAAACCTAGAATAGATATCCCTTATGACTCCATGCCCAATGGGTGTTTCTCTCAACCCTACCAACCATTTTATACACTTTTCATCCACATAGAATATATCCCTTGCATTGATTGAAGAACTGTTAGGAGAGAGCCCTCTTTGGACTGGTAGGAGGCTAGCTTCCAGTCTGAAAGTAGGTTTTTGGTTACCTCTAGGATTGTTTTTTGCAGCCAAGGAAATTTATAGAGTGATAACATAGAGTAAAAGCTTGAAGAAAATCAATAAGATTGTTCACAAATATTTTTCACAATCTGAGAGAAAAAGTGCATAAAATATTTATGGAAGTCTTGCAAAGAGATGAATTAAATGGATCAAAAGGTAATCAACATGAAGTTTTTCTTCGACTTTTTACTAAAAAATAATTTATTAACATTAATTGCTAACAAGTTTTAAACTCTCAATTTCACATTTTTTTAATGTTACGTAGGGACTGATAGTGATGGAACGAAAATATATCCTAAGAGGAAAAAAATTATGAAGGATGTAAATGATCATGATAGCTTGGCCATTAGTTCATTTGGAGTGGTTCTATAAGTTAATGAGAGGGGAAAATTGTTTTACAGAAATTTTAGGGATATAGTGGAATGAATGTGTAGACATACTTTCCACTTACAATATAAAAATCAATCCAATAACTCCAAGAATCATGTTATATATAAACTACATGAGTCATTTCTAAATAAATGGTCAACGAGACCTGTGAGACTTACAACAGAAAAAACTTACAATACCAAAAAATAATTGTTTGAAAAGTATTATTACTAAACATGTTTTTCTATATTATGTTCCAAAAATTACCAATTTTTTTTTTTTCTATATTTACTTTCATGTTGATTTAAAAAAAATCATTGTTCTTTTTCATTTTTTAGGAAGATTAGGAAAATTCCAAGTGACAAACGAGGGAAAAAACAATACATGCTGGTAGGGATGTCCAAAAAAATGTGCAAGGAGATGGTAAAATAAATTAACATAATTTCATCACAAGAGGAGGCATCCCAACAACAATGTGCATTGAGGAATGCAATCATTCATTTATTCTTTTATGTACATTAAATTTAATTATCATATATGAAATACCAATTTTCGATTTTTTTGTTGCAAAAAAGAAAAAAAATGGAACCCATTTAGCACATAAGACAAGCCAACAAGGAAGAGAAGGGTTGATTGCAAAGTTTGTGAGTACTTATGTTTTCAACCTTATCTAAGATTTCAAATTTGTTGTGATATTTATATTTAAATAATTAATTTACACTCTTCCATGGATATCTTATAATAGGTGCTAACATACAAAGAAGAGCCAACTGAATAATTCATCAATATTAGGTTAAGTGAGGGTTGTGAGTATATGTTGAAGTATCAAGGTTTAATTGAACAATTTGTAAGTAGCTATGTTGTTTAACCTCCTTTGTTTTAGAATGGAACAATAAGAAACCTTTATATTAATTATATCGACTATGCTTTGTCATGGTGTATTAATGCTGGATGTGTGGGTTGACCCAGGTTATACCTTAGTTCTCCAACAAAACCCTAGAAACCATCATCCCTTCTGGAGACCAAAAGGAAACATTGTGCACAAAGTGCACAATGCAGTCTCACCCGAGATGGATTATGGGTGATTGCATGACCTAAATGTCTACAATTGTGGAAGGGATGATGCTAATGGGAGTGTTAGATGTAATTATGCTTCAATATTCCTCATATATATCATTCTCTAATCATATTCATTCCTTAACATTCATTATGTAGTAAAATAACATAATTGATCCAGTGCGCGCTGCATTCTAACTCTAATAGATTCATTCATTCATTCATTCATCCATCCATTATAAATCAAAACATAATGTAAACATACATAGAGACACCATGTTTTACTGTGGTTCAACCCCCTTGCGCTACATCCATGTTGAGGAAAATATATGAGATGATCTTACTCAAGCATTTTCAGATCTTTCTTGGCTAAAGAAAGATAGACGGGAATATCACCCTATGCTTATAGCCATCAAAATTTGTATTCTAATTCAGAAGTATTGATTACAAGTGCTTAGGATGATTTTTTTTTAGATGAAAGCTTGATGAAAAGTTCATTATTTATATAATTTTCTGAATATAACAGATTCTGAAATAAATATAGAGACATAAGTAAAGACACCAAGTCAATAATCAAAACTGACGAGACATAAAGAAATCATTTATTTTATTCCAATTCATCAAAATAACCATTCTCTTTACAAAATTCCCTGAGGAAGTTTTGGACCAAAGTCAAACTTAGATGTCCCCAATGAATCATACAAAAGGACTTCTAATAGAAAATCTGAACTTTAAAAGCTGGATCAACTTGCCACAGATTGCTGCCCACTCGACTATGCACAATAGCCTTTGTAAGTCATGAAATTTAATTCACAAAAAAGACAAGTCTACACAGACTATGTAACACCTTGTTTCCCTCAGTTTGTAAAAATAATGGGACTGGCCAAGAACTATGGCAAACTCATAAATGTGAATATGTGATGTAAATGGACCTTGAGGAAAAGGTCAATGAATGTGAATAACATTTTGAATTTTATTGCAGGACTACTGAGAGGGGATGTGCAGAAAAAGGGACCACGATGGTGGTGGAAGGCACCTGGAAAGGTGGCGTTAACTTCCATCGAGAATTAATATCGTATTTGGACTCCACTCTCCCAGGGAACCAAAAGCGGCTCGCTGGCCCTGAATTAAATGACTCATAGGCTGGTAGGTAGATGGCTTAATGAGGGATGGGGAGGGGAACCGCCTATCCGTAGAGCCATCATGACTGACCAGTGCGAGGGTAATCGCGCCACATGCAACCTCGCAAGAGGATAAGGCATGGGGTAGAAGTGATTGCGGGGGGGCGCGAGGGGAGAACTCTAGCATTATGCAGAGTGAGTGATAGTAGAGAGGAAGGATTGCAACCTTCGCTCCTGGTCACTGGAAAACGGAGACGCAGTCTCATAGCATCGTGGTCTCATCTTGGGGGTGGCTAGTGGTAAATCCGCTGGGAGTCGCTAAGCCTACGGTTGGGTGGAAACAAGCACCCCTCTCAGTAGTTGCACTCACTTTTGGTGTTATTTCTAACAAGTGTTTTGCCTCTGGATCCTTGAAATATATGTATTCTGATAATTATGCTCATAAGCTGTGAAACTGTGAATGTTTTCATTATAATAATGTCTGTGTGGTATTTTGATCCATACTAGTAGTTGTATATGCTTATAACAGAAAAACCACGCATGACTTATGTTGATAAATAAATTTAATTATGCATAAGTTGAACCAAGTCAGACTTCTAGTCCATTCTCGGGAATTTATTTCCCCTTATCTATCTCCAAGAATACCCTAGAATAGATCTCTTCACAGAGATTCCCTCCTTGGAAAGGTTTACCAAGAACCTAGAAAAAAGACTTGATTGTGCAATTCTTAACAACCCTGTACGAGGAGGAATGACCTTCTTAAAATCCCGAAGTAGCAGCGTAAGGGTAAGTATCGATCGACGGACGAGATCCTGTCGGAAGATCCATGGTCATTCATGACCATTAGATTGACGAAAGAAACAAGGGCGTTACATACCTTGCCCCTTTTCCTCTATCTTCGTGAATAGCGAGGAAATCGGGATCATAGATCCCCAAGGTCCATGAGAACTTCTAGATTGTTGATTTTTCCACGTCCAGGAAGTAGTGGAGAGTGCACAACGTGGGACATATCTGAGCCGTCAGATATTAGCTAGAAAAACCTGACAACCGTTGGATCTGTTAAGAGAGGCATGAGGGTTAAGCCCTTGTGAACAAGGGAGAAAGTCCCGAGAGAGGAGTCAGTATCGGGGATTCGTAATTCGGGATTCCGGGAGTCCTGATGACAAGGGATCGGGACACTCCATGGTGAAAGTCCCGATATAGATCTAGACCATCCATCCGTAAAGGACACGTGGCAGAGATCGAGAGTCCATCGATATTTCAGATACCAGGGATTCGAGTTGACAAAGGATTTGCGTCACTGGGAGTCGCAAGTTGCGAAATCGCGAAACAACGAGGACCGTTCATCTGAGGGAGGACACGTGGATGATAATTCCTCGACCCCTCTCCGCCTTTGAAAGCAATGCACGAACATGATCCCTTCAGAGGATCCTAGGGTCTGTAATGACCATTTGATTTAAGAAAGAGACGCAGGCATTAATGCCACGAACCCTTCTTTTTCCCTTGCAAGAGATGAAGGAATCGGGACCATAAACCCCATGATCCATGGAAGTGCCTGGACCGTCCATCTATAGAGCACACGTGGCCACTGGAAGCGCTTTGGCATTTTGGCACCTGGAAAACAAAAGGGCAAAGAACCCTTGTCTTCGCGAGTCGCGAAATTACGATCACCGAAGCCTCAAAATGGAGTGAGGTGTGATTAAGATTGAGAAAAGCTGGGATTTGATCGTGACCATTGATCATCCCAAAAAGACCACGACCGTCGATCTTGGTTGAGGGTCGCTACCATCTATCAAAGGGACACATGGCTGCCAGTCGACGTTTCGGAATTTCAGTATACGGGGAACCAGAAGGCAAGAAAACCTTTCCTTCGCGAGTCACGAAATCCCGATACCCGATATCCTATGGACCGTTGGATCCACGCTCCTAAGAGCCGTCGATCTCTTACACAACTTTCCATATCAGAAATCGGAGATTTGAATGATGAAGAGTTTTGGAGTCGTTGCATTTCGAACTCCCGAGTACCGAAACCCCGAAAGGATCCATGCCGTTGGATCAGGGGAGGCTTATGGTCGTCGATCTCCCTTTGAAGGGAAACTTTGGAGACCTCGGAAGTTTCAGGGATTTGAATGGGGAAAGGTAGAAGTCGTGTATCGTGATTTCCCAAAATCGTGAAAAGCTAATAAGCTCTTGGCTGGCTTAACCGCGTGGACACCGTATAGGGTCACGTAGACAATACCCCAAGAGAGAAACTTGCCCCTCTCTAGCCCCATCGGGGTTCGGAGTTTCGTTGTTTCAAGCTTCAGGGTTTGCAGAGTCGAGTGACTCGACGTTCTGGTAGCACTGAGTCGCGAAGTGCGAAAAGATGCCATGTTGATTTGGCCCATAGTCGTGAACCACAATCATATGAAGGTGGAAAATGGAAAGAGCTAGCCTGTGCTAAGCCCCGTAGGACTTCGGGGATTCTGATTGTTGAGAAATCAATGAAAAAGTTTGATTTGCGTATTGGGTATGTGACAAAGTGGTATCAGAGCATGGTTACAACACTCGGCCTGATTGGGCTCATGCATGAGTTGCGCATAAGCTCTGTTTGAAGTACTCCTACGAAGAGTAACCCCCTAATGTAACTCTCTTGTCCAGGATTAAAACTTGGAAATGAGAACCCGACTGTGTATGCATGTGAAAGAGTTATAAATTATGCGCAAATTATAAAAATGTATTTAACTCTTGACTAATAGCCAGCGTTTGTCTTTTCACTCAACCGGACGATCAGCTGCGGGAATCTACAGATGTAGAGTATGGTGACTCACCAAGAGGTGGGAGAAGGCTCCCACAACAGAGACGAAGATTCTGACGAAAGAAGAGCAATAGGAACCCCTCCAGACCTAGCCGAGACTGTGAGGAGTCTCATGGTTGAATTGCAAAGCTACAAGACTGACAATGAAAGGATGATGAAATAACAAGAAAAGCAAACCGAAATTAATGCAGTTTTACTGCAGAGATTATCCGACCTACAGCGACAAATACAACATGAACCCGAGATGCAGAAACATGGTCGTATCAGTGGCCATACTGAGAGGAGCACCTCAAGAAAGGTCCATCCCAGAGGTAAAGGACCAATGCCAGACGATTCCACTGAGAAGGAAGCTGGCGATTCAGAAGGCTCTTCCAGCAGCAGGACCAGTTCCTATTCTCGAAGAAAACATAAGAAGCAAAAGACTTCCAAGAGTCATAACTTTGAAGAATTTAGAAAGGCCAAACCTCCCTCCTTCGACAGTGAGATAAAGAAGGGAGAGGAAGTCGAGGCATGGCTACTTGGACTGAAGAAATATTTCAGATTCCATGATTTTTTAGAAAATTTGAAGGCCCGATTGGCCACTTTCAATCTGAACGGAAAAGCTTCCATCTGGTGGGAAGATCTTAAGAACATGAAATGGGTCTGCGAGGAGGACCTATCTTGGAAACAGTTTGAGAAGTACTTCTGGAAGAAGTATTTGTCGGAAAGATATTTCGACGAGAAGGATAAAGAGTTTTATGAACTCAAACTGGGGCAACTCACTATAGAGGAATATGTCAACAAATTCCTCGACTTATTGAGATATGTACCCTACATCAAAGCAGAGAAGGCGAAGGCGCAACGCTTCATCAGTGGTCTACCCAAGGAATACTGGAAACGAATTGAATTCGACGAGCCAAAGACCTTAGAAGACACTATTCGAAAAGCAACATATTGTCATGAACAATATGGACATTGGGAAGAGTCTTATGGAGACTGGAAACAGAAGAGTGGTTCGATATTTCAGAGAAAGGGGATCAAATCCTCAGGATTTAAAAACTACAAGAAGAACCCCAGAATGAAATTTCCATCTCGGAGTGTACTCCAGCAAAACTTTCCCTCGGTGGACGGAAACAAAACTTCTGGACCTATACCAGTGAAAACTAATAACCCAAAGAAAGAACCTCTGAAATGTTGTGGTTGCGGAGAAGAGCATCTCCTGAGAGACTGTCCACACCAACAACAGAACACTCGGAAAGTTTATAACATGCAAGAAGTTACCATAGTCAATGATGTGGCAAGGAGTGTGCCACAGATTTATGCAACCTTGGATAATAACCAAATTGATCACCAAGCTTCAGTGGTGGAAATAGAAGGTATGATTTTCAACCATCTAGTGTATGTTTTGATTTACCCTGGTTCAAATTTGAGTTATATAGCCCCTAGAGCTGTTGATAGGTGTAAGCTACAGCCACAGAAGCAAACCAAGCCATGGTTGGTACAGTTAGCCACTGGCACCAAAAGAAAGGTAGTAGAGTCAATACCAGCCTACCAACTAAGGTTGGGTGAATTCCCCACCCAAGAAACCCTTAATGTATTACCCATGGGATCATATGATCTGTTGATTGGTATGGACTGGTTGGTCGCCCATAAAGCCAAATTGGACTGTTACCATAAAACCTTATAATGTGTGAGCATAGAAGGAAAAAGGATAACCCTCCAAGGGATCCGAAAACCGGTCTCGGTGAGACAAATATCAGCCCTGCAAATGAGAAAGTATTACCGAAAGGGATGTCCCCTATATGCAATACAGGTGTTAAAAACAATCAAAGGTGTTAAACCAAGCCCTGACGATCACCCTATCCTGAGGGAATACAGAGATGTGTTTCCGGAAGAGGTACTGGGTCTACCTCCGAGAAGAGACATTGACTTCTTGATAGAACTCGCACCAGGAGCGGTGTCGGTGTCTAGGACACCCTACTGGATGAGCACATCTGAGTTAGTTGAACTCAAATTGCAATTGAAAGAAATGATGGATAAGGGTTATATTCGACCCAGCGTGTCCCCATGGGGAGCACCCGTCCTATTTGTGAAAAAGAAGGATGGCATCCTTAAACTGTGCATAGATTACAAACAACTTAATAAAGTAACCATAAAGAACAAATACCCCTTTCCCAGGATCGATGATCTATTCGATCAGTTGGGAGGTGCGTCTATTTTCTCAAAGATTGACTTGAGGTCGGGGTACCATCAAGTCCGAATCAAGGGTGAAGACATCCATAAAACCAATTTCTGAACACGGTATGGTCACTATGAGTTTGTGGTAGTGTCATTCGGGTTAACCAATGCCCCTGCCACTTTCATGTGCTTAATGAACAATGTACTCAGTAATTTTTTAGATAAATTTGTACTAGTTTTTATTGATGACATTTTAATCTACTCTAAGAATAGTGAAGAACATGAAGAGCATCTTAGACTTGTGCTGCAAGTGCTAAGAGAGCATCATCTCTATGCTAAATTCAACAAATGTGACTTATTTCAGAAGCAAATACATTACTTGGGACATGTTCTGTCCAAGGAAGGGGCAACAGTAGATCTTGACAAGATCAGGTCTATCATGGAATGGCCTACCCCAAAGGATGTCTCAAACATCAGATCCTTTATAGGATTGGTGGGATACTATGGGAGATTTATAAAAGGATTCTCCAAGATTGGTTGTCCAATCACTGCCCTCCAGAAGAAGGGGACAAAATTCCCGTGGACACAACAATGTGAAGAAAGATTTCAAACCTTGAAACATCTACTAACCCATGCACCCGTGTTGAAAATCGCTGACCCAGA
>SNQJ01S0187925.1:0-18408 GCA_010110895.2 Picea sitchensis | reverse complement strand
GGAAGGAACTTGGAAAGGTGGCGTTAACTTCCACCGAGAATTAATACCGTATTTGGACTCCACTGGCCCGGGGAACCAAAAGCGGCTCGCTGGCCCTGAATTAAATGACTCGTAGGCTGGTAGGTAGATGGCTTAATGAGAGATGGGGAGGGGAACCACCTATCTGTAGATCCATCATGACTGATCAGTGCGAGGGTAATTGTGCCACACACAACCTCGCAAGAGGATAAAGCGTGGGGTAGAAGCGATTGCGGGGGGGCACGAGGGGAGAAATCTAGCATTACGTAGAGTGAGTGATAGCAGAGAGGAAGGATTGCAACCTTCGCTCCTGGTCACTGGAAAACGAAGACACAGTCTCGCAACATCGTGGTCTCAGCTCGGGGGTGGCTAGTGGTAAATCCGCTGGGAGTTGCTAAGCCTACGGTTGGGTGGAAACGAGCACCCCTCTCAGTAGTTGCACTCACTTCTGGTGTTATTTCTGATAAGTGTTTTGCCTCTGGCTCCTTGAAATATATGTATTCTGATAATTATTCTCATAAGTTGTGAAACTGTGAATGTTTTCATTATAAGAATGTCTGTGTGGTATTTTGATCCGTACTAGTAGTTGTATATGCTTATAACAGAAAAACCATGCATGGCTTATGTTGATAAATAAATTTAATTATGCATAAGTTGAACCAAGTCAGACTTCCAGTCCGTTCTCAGGAATTTGTTTCCCCTTATCTGTCTCCAGGAATACCCCGGAATAGATCTCTTCACAGAGATTCCCTCCTTGGAAAGGTTTACCAAGAACCTGGAAAAAGGACTTGAATGTGCAAGTCTTAACAACCCTATATGAGGAGGAATGACCCTCTTAAAATCCCGAAGTAGCAGCGTAGGGGTAAGTATCGATAGACGGACAAGATCCCGTCGGAAGATCCATGGTCATTCACGACCGTTAGATTGACGAAAGAAACAAGGGCATTACATACCTTGCCCCTTTTCCTCTATCTTCGTGAATAGCGAGGAAATCGGGATTGTAGATCCCCAAGGTCCATGAGAACTTATGGATTGTTGATTTTTCCACGTCCAGGAAGTAGTGGAGAGTGTGCGACGTGGGACAGATATGAGCCGTCAGATCTTAGCTAGAAAAACCCGACAACCGTTGGATCTGTTAAGAGAGGCATGAGGGTTAAGCCCTCGTGAACAAGGGAGAAAGTCCCGAGAGAGGAGTCGGTATCGGGGATTCGAAATTCGGGATTCCAGGAGTCCTGATGACAAGGGATCAAGACACTCCATGGTGAAATTCCCGATATAGATCTATACCATCCATCCGTAAAGGACACGTGGTGGAGATCGAGAGTCCATCGATATTTCAGATACCGGGGATTCGAGTTGACAAAGGATTTGCATCACTGGGAGTCGCAAGTTGCAAAATCGTGAAACAACGAGGATTTTTCATCTGAGGGAGGACACGTGGATGATAATTCCTTGACCCCTCTCTGCCTTTGCAAGAAATGCATGAACAGGATCCCTTCGGAGGATCCCAGGGTCTGTAATGACCGTTTGATTTAAGAAAGAGACGCAGGCATTAATTCCACGACCCCTTCTTTTTCCCTTGCAAGAGATGAAAGAATCGGGACCATAGACCCCATGGTCCATGGAAGTGCCTGGACCATCCATCTATAGAGCACATGTGGCCACTGGAAGTGCTTCGACGTTTTGGCACCCGGAAAACAAAAGGACAAAGAACCCTTGTCTTCGCGAGTCGCGAAATTCTGATCATCGAAGCCTCGAAATGGAGTGAGGTGTGATTAAGATTGAGAAAATCTAGGATTTGATCGTCACCATTGATCATCCCAAAAAGACCACGACCGTTGATCTTGGTTGATGGTCGTCGCCGTCCATCAAAGAGACACATGGTTGTCGGTCGACGTTTCGGCATTTTGGTATCCGGGGAACCAGAAGGCAAGAAAACCTTGCCTTCGCGAGTCATGAAATCTCCATACCCAAAATCCTGTGGACCGTTGGATCCACGCTCTTAAGAGCTGTCGATCTCTTACACGACTTTCCATATCGGAAATCGGAGATTTGAATGACGAAGAGTTTTGGAGTCGTTGCATTTCAAACTCCCGAGTACCGAAACCCCGAAAGGATCCATGCCGTTGGATCAGGGGAGGCTTATGGCCGTCGATCTCCCTTTGAAGGGAAACTTTGGAGACCTAGGAAGTTTCAGGGATTTGAATGGGGAAAGGTAGAAGTCGTGTATCAAGATTTTTCGAAATCGCGAAAATCCGATAAGCTCTTGGCTGGCTTAATCGTGTGGACACCGTATAGGGTCATGTAGACAAGACCCCAAGAGAGAAACTTGCCCCTCACTAGCCCCGTCGGGGTTCGGCGTTTCACTGTTTCAAGCTTTGGGGTTTGCAGAGTCGAGCGACTCGATGTTCCGATAGCACTGAGTCGTGAAATGCGAAAAGATGCCATGCTGATTTGGCCCATAGTCGTGAACCACAATCATATGAAGGTGGAAAAAGGAAAGAGCTAGCCTGCGCTAAGCCCCATAGGACTTTGGGGATTCTGATTGTTGAGAAATCAATGAAAAAGTTTGATTTGCGTAGTGGGTATGTGACAGACTATCAAAGATAGATCAACACCTCTGAAAAACAAGTGTCTAAATGATGTAATTCAACCCTGAATCTTGTTGTCTACAATAGGACCCTGCTATCATGAAAGAGAATTAGGCTTCCAATGAATTAAAGAATGAATGAAAACTGAATTATCTCAACAAAACTCAAAGATAATACCTTAGTATGCTTCTCCTTCTATTCTCCTCTTGTTCCTCCCTTTCCTTTTGCCTTTAAGCAATTATAATTAGTTGAAGTAGTTGAACTACTTATTTGGTTAAATTAAATAAAACTCAACCAACTTTTTAGTTAAGGGGGGAAAGTAATAAAATCATAATAAGGGTTTTAATAAATAATAACTAGTAGGTGGGACCCATTGTGACTCCCTTTAGTTATTTAACAATCATACCACAACTAGTTAGTTAAACAAAACATCCCTCCTTGTGACTCCCATCATCACTTTCATATTTTGATAATTTATATCAATGATAATTGAAATTATTTCCAAAAATATATTACCCATATATCCAAAAAAGTGCGTTGTCCAAAATTTCAGAAGTCAACTTTTCTCAATAATCAATAAATAAAAAAACTTAAAATCCATATTTTCCACTCTGGCTCTGTAACCACGAACACACGAAATAATCAAGAGTTCACTCGGTCACCAAAACACAGGGAGATTGGAGGTCGACCATATCAACAGTAGGTGAAAAAAATTTAAACAAGAACGGTTGAACCACATGATTTTATAACTCTCAGCTTGTGTAATATTGTGACAGTTCAACACCGTGTAGGGTAGACAATGATGCAAAGGAGCAACGATTTCTCACTAGACAGTAACCAATAATAAGAATGCACAGAGGCATAACTCTTGCGCTTTTATCAAGAGTTGGACCAATTTATAACAATGCCAATGGAAATGCAGACCCCAAGTATTACCAATAACCATAAAGCGTACTTCTTGGCATAATGGCCACCCCATAACCAACTGTGTTGATGCCAATACCACAAAAACAATCCCACAACCAGACGAATAACCCACGAACATGGCTCTGGAGGATACACAGTAACCAAAAGGTAGTTCTAAACATACACAACAACCCTATAGAAATCAAATACAACTAGATATGGTTACCATAACTGTGAGGAGGCGGACAACAAGGCTAAACAGAGAGAAACCCTTCAACAAAATACCCATAACTACTTAAAACAACAAAGATCCATCACAGTTTCCACCACACAGAACAACCAACGAAATCATGACTTCAACCAATCATTTTTTCTATTTGCAAATGAATAACCACACTGTCATTCCAGAGAAAATACCCATGCGTTTACACAGTTTCCAATCTCAGGAAAACATAAACCAACACATTACCGATCCATCGTTCATTTCATACATAGAGCGAATTCATGGATGGGCGAAAATTACCATACATGTAACCAATGTCTTTAAAAAGGGAGAGTTAGTCGAGTAATTCCTTCCAGGCTTGAATCTCGGAGCTTAACCACAACAAAACCAAATGAACAATAACCATGCAAGGGTGACGGCCCAGTGGGAGAATTTTGGAGTGATGTGCATTTACTGCACGTTGCTTCCATCTTCCACCCATTCAATTTCGTAGTACACGCTAGTACATGCCAGCCAGCCAAAAACCATACCATTAATCCCATGCCATTAATTCCATACGTTGAAACTTGCAACATATTGCTTGCCAATTGCGCCACCCCAATCCATATTAACCATTTCCAAAACCATACCATAACATATATCAAATTCACCCAATATAACTCAATATAATTCGTATAGCCACTAACCATTGCTCGTTAGGACTAACACTAATTCCTTTTTATTTCATTTGCACATAGTATAGCATAGTATATTATAGTTCCTTTCCTTGAATTTTTCCCATTCTTTCCATTGCTTTTGTTTCATGTTGTTACTAACATGTGTCTTGTGCAGGTGTAACAAGTAATGAATCATGGTGATAACATCAAATAAAACAATAGTAAATGTATGCCACTCATAAGATGGAATTTAGAGCTTAGAATAACATCATCATCACATAAAATGCATTATCCATCTGCCATTATGTCGCAAACAAAATCAAGATTGCATCATCAACCATATAGAACCCTGTAAGCAACATCAAAACAACAACATAAAATATATGAATAGACTATCTCTGAGCCTCCAATCTACAAGGGGGGCCCACCTACTAGTTTTATATATCATTAGCATAGTTTAAATAATAGGCCTTAGCAATACTTTGCAGGAGAAATCCTCGTTGCGATTTTTTATCGTCAACAAACTGGAGACTCTGTAGGGAGATCTATTTCCAACAGATTAAGAACTCAAAATGTATGGTCTCGCGGACCAAGAACATCGGATCAAGAAGGTATAACCAGAATAATTATGCAACAGGGGGAAGTGAGCATATTTAATGGAAAAATGACTGGGAATTTGGTAATAATTCATGAAAAATGTTAAGTATGAGGGAGTTTATCCCTGTATGCATAATCATTCGACCATAATTTTCTCTTGATGTCAAGAAGAAATTTTTTATGGACTTTCTCTTTTAAATATCAAATGGATGAAGAAATGGAAAGAAGAAGCGGGAGATAACCAATTTATTTATAAGACAACAGTGAAGAAAATAAAAAATTCAATTATTCTTTCAAGGGGAATATTGTAATAGTTGTGTAAGCTTGATTGTTATTGACTAACAATACCTTGCAGGAGTGTCACTTTGGCAGAACTGATCCAACATCTTATTCTTGGCCGAAATTAAACTAAAAAGATGAAAATCAATAAAATTCATGACATAAATGGGACTGCAACATTTAAAAACAACATAAATAAAATGACAGAATTGCAAAAGCAGTAGGAATATTATTAAATGGAAATCAGAGTTTAAACTACCATAAAAGAAGAATTGAAAAGCAGTGGTGAAAATGAAAGCAAAACTAGACTACTAATATACAGAAAACTCAAACAATGTTAGAACTTTTCAAGTTGGTTCCAGGTAGTGTTTTAAGTGAGAATCGTTAGTGTTGTAGGAAAACAATCGCCCTTGTAAATCTTTTAGAATGTAAGAGTTAGTACCTAGGAAAAAAGTGATCTTGAAAGGACCTAGCCATAATTTTTGAAATTTTGAGTGTCTTCCCCTATCAGCATGAGCTGAATCCCACATCAATACCTTTTCATTGACTTTAAATTTGACAGTTTTGACACTCTTGTTGAAACACTTCTTAATAGTATGATGTATCCTTTCTATATTATCCAAGGAAAACATCCTTTTCTCCTCTAAAGATAGGAGTGCATTTATCCTTTGTGAAACATTAGAAGAATTTAATTCTTCGATTTGTAGCATCAACCTCAAGGAAGAAAGTTTCAGCTAAGTAGGCAAGATGGCTTCTTGACCATAAACAATATGGAAAGGAGTGCAACCAGTGCTTACCTTGGCGGTAGTTCAATCTTCCCAAAGGGCGTACGTGAGGAGAGTGTGTCATTGACGAGGCTTATCTTCGATGATCCTTTTGACGATTCTCACCGGATTCTTGTTGGTAGACTTAGCCTACCCATTTCCTTGGGGATAATAAGTTGATGAGGTGAAATTTTTAACCCCAAACTTAGCTAAAAATTGGGTCATCTTAGCATAAATGAAAGCAAGACCATTGTCTGTAATAATTTCCAATGGAAGACCAAATTTGTAAAAGATGTTATTTTCAAGGAAATAAATCACCTGATCATCCGTTGAATGCTTAAGTGGGACAACTGTAGCCGACTTCGTAAAATAGTCTATGGCTATCAAAATAAAAACTTTCCCTACTGAATATGGAGGATTAATAGGACCAATAAAATCCAATCCCTAGTTTGAAAAAGGAAAGTTCAGGAGGACATGTTGTAATGGCATGGTTGAAAGGTGCTCTTTCCCTACAATTTTTTTGCACCTGTCACAAGATCTCGAAAAAACATAAGAGTCACGAAATATTGAAGGCCAATAGTATCCTTTTCTAATAATATTGAAAACAATGGTTTTAGCAGAAAAATGTTCTCCTACATGAATGAAAAAATTCGAAGAACCATGAGTTTCTTGCAACAGTTTCTGTGCGTCCTCATTGTTTACACAACAAAGCAACACACCATCAATAGATCTTTGAAATAAGAAGTCTCCTAGAATGATGTATCTTGTGGATTCAAGACAGGGTCTTCTCCTTTGATGAGTGTCTAAGTTGTTTGGACACCTTTGGTTTTGTAAGTGGTAAACTAAATTCTTATACCAGGGATGTTCAGACACAAGAAGGATCTGATTATTAATGTAGAATAGTGTTGATAGGGAACTATCTTGTTCATCAATTTCTTCACTATTTTCAGCATGTTGCGCTAAGTGAAGGACTAAGTCACATCCCTTGATAGTGGTAGAAGTCACGATATTTAAATCATGCTCCTGGATCTTGGAAATCCAATGTGAAAGCTTGCCTGAAAGATAAGTTTGTGAGAGAAAAAACTTGACAGCATGTGAAGGGACTTTTACCAACGTATGCTTACCTAAGATGAATTGGAAAAACTTTTCAACATCTTTAACAAGAGTGAAAGCATGTTTCTCAATAAAAGAATATTTAAATTCATCATAAAACAAACTTTGACTCATGTAAGCCACTAGTTTTTCATTACCTTGGTCATCATTTTGCATGAGGATAAAAAAAACTGCTTCCTCGGTGGAATTAGTATATATCATGAATTCCTTCTCAAAATCCAGCTTCACCAAAACCGGTGCATAGCTGATTTCTTTCTTGATCCCTAGAAAATAATTTTCGACATCATTTTTCCAAGAAAAAGAACGATCTTTCTTAAGCAGATTATGAATTGGTTTGACCATCACAACAAAATAGGAACAAACCTACAGAGGAATTTAATAACACCCATAAAATATTGAACCTCCTTCTTGGAAGTGGGAGAAAGTAGATGAAGGATAGCAACAATCCTTTCAGGATCAATGCTTATTCATGAATCAGAGACAATGTGTCCAAGGAGCTTGCTCTTGGTAATGGAGAAAATGGACTTAGAAGGATTTAGAGAGATACCAAATTTCCTACATCGTATGAGAATTATTTTCAGATTACCAAAATGTTCTGATCGGTTTTTAGAATACACAGTTAAGTCATCAAGGCATATCTAAATGATCTTGCCGATCAAATCGTCAAAATATATTTTCATAGCTCTTTGAAAAGTGGCACCTGCATTAGATAAGACAAAAGGCATACGTTCATAAGCAAAGGTACCCCAATGAGTAATAAAGGTGGTTTTATATTTATCTGCCCTTTTTACCTTGATTGATTTGATTGTAATCAAGAAAACTGTAAAGTAAGGACATCATCTGTGACCTTGCAACTTGCTCCAAAATCATTTCCATGTTAGGGAGAGGAAAGTGATATTTTATACTAGCCCGATTTAATGTGCGAAAATAAATGCATAATCTGATATGACTAGTTTTTTTCCAAACATGAACCAAATTGGAAACCCATTCATAATATTTTACTGGAAATATGATTCCAACTTTCAAGAGTTTTTCCAACTCCTTTCGAATAGTTTCTTCCAGTGCAGGGTTGATAGGTCTTTGTTTTTTCCTAACTAGTTTTATGCCTTCCTTGATGGGAATGTCATGTTGTATATGAGCAGGATCAAAACCACGAAGATCCTTATAATACCAAGCAAAAACATCTTGAAATTCACCAAGAATCTTGGCAAACTTCATTTTCTCTCCATCAAAACATTGGGCACCTATTTTAACATTCTTTGGAGACTCGGGTGTCCCAATGTTCAAGGATATAGTTTAACCCACCTTCCTTTTCGACTCCTCTTCTTTATGTTTCTCTTTATTTCCTACATCACTCAATGAAAATCAACTCTCTAGAGGACTCAAGCCCTTAGGAATATTGTTTTCTTCTATGGTTATAATTTCCTTGAGATTATAAGGTTCATTTTGAATGAAAGCATAGATGTTCTCATCACTAGGGAAGACCTGCCAGGATTCTATATTTTCAGGGATATGTGGATGATATAGAGATTGAAAAGTACAATCAGGTATGTGTGGTAGAAGTTGTCGATTAGGAGAGGCTGCAAAAACAACTAATCGATCAGCCATTGAGTTCAATTCCCTCTTAACATGAGTAATGTTGAAATATAATAGGTTCGAGATAAGTGACCAAATAGTTTGGGTGTATCATTTCATCAACTTGTTTCTAGGAGAGTATATCTTAAGTACAAGGTTCACAACAAGCTCGGAATCTCCAAAAACTGTAAGGTGACCAAAACCTTGATTATAGGCATTTTCAATGCCTAATAATAAAGCTTCGATTTTAGTGACATTTTTTGTGCAAGCAAACTCCAACCTGCAAGAAAAGTTATGAATTTTCCCCACATGAGAGTATAAGATAATACCAGCTCCATTACCTTCACTAGAGAATGAACCATCAAAGTGCATGTTCCACATACCATCATCTAAATCGATTTGTTCCAAGGTAATTTTATCCTCCTCGACAAATATGGAATGCACCCCCAGGTCTTCTTCGATATAGTTCACATTAGGTTGTGGGACACTCTCTATGCAAGGTAAAATCCTTCCCTCTCTAAGGAATATGATGTTTTTACCATTCCAAGGAATGGATAAGTGTGTCTCGTCGAGTGAGAGGTATCCACCTGTCAAAGCCTTCCAATATCTTCCTAAGATGATTGAGTAATTTCTTACTAGCATATCAATTATTTGAATACTAAGGGCTGTCCTTATTTCAGGGTGTGTTGTTGGCCCTTGTCACTCCATACTTCTCCTAGTATTGATGATCATGACATCTTCTGGCACTGCAAAATCTAGGACAATGATGGTAGTTTTTGGTCTTTTACCAAATATCTTATCTCTGGCACTCTTCTTTACCTCACATTTGGTTTCCCCGTGGTGTTCCTCAAAAAAGTTACACCAACTCCGAGGCATGATAGCTTTAGGCTGAAAATTATTTTCAATTGGATTTCTAAAGGGGGGTGTAGAAGAGGATGAAGCTCCAAGGGTGAGAGATGAGACATTTCCCTTTCTAACATAAGATATTATATAATTATTCATATCTTGTACTAGTTGTAAGAGGGCGAACATGTTCGTCTGTTTAACTGATTCTCCTTGAGGAAGACCTATTCTTCATCCTCCAAACACGTATGTAGACCGAAACTTAGGTTATCAATGGTCTTTTCCTCAAGCCTATGATGGTAGGGGGAAGGTAATGCATTATAATAATGCATGAAAGCGGCTTGGTTATGAGGTTGAATGAGTTTGGGGATTTGATTGTATAACTTAGTGAAACACAAGTTGAAGGACTTGATGGTCTCACCATGTTTATAGGCAATGTTATTGTACTCCCGTAAATACTCATCTGGGATTTTATATTGCCCATAGTTGGATTTGAACCAATAGACTAGCTCCTCCCAAGTAGACAAAATCTCAGGAGGAAGGTCAAATAAATCGGTCGCAACCTTTCCTTCCAAGGAATTGACAATTAAGTGCATGCAAGTATCGTTGTCATTGGGTCCTATGTTGTGACATGCATTAGAAATTGCCACTAGGTGTTCATTTGTAGTGATAGTTTTATTCCCTGAAAACCTAGGAAGATGATCTTTGAATTTAGGAAGTGGAAGAGTAACAAGTTCTAGGTTAAGAGGAGAGGAAACATGCCACGGTGTGGTTGTAGCGTCTTCTTCAAATTGAAAAATCCCATACTTTTTAATGACTTTTTGGGGGTTTGTGGTAGATTAGACAGGGACATGGTGGCTATATAAGCTACCAATCACTGACGAAGATGAATAATAGAGGAGGAAGCACTTCTAGTGCCACCAGAACCACCACTAGATTCCATCTTGTGGATGATAGGTAAGGGAGATAAAGACGAACTGGATGAATCAGACACGGTTCTCCTTAGAGCACTTTGTTGGGTAGATAACACAACGTTCCTTCTTCCTATTTCAACAATAGGATTGATTTCAGGTGATAAACCTCTTCTTATCCTAGAAACACGAGGGTCTAAGGACATGAAAAGAAGGTCAAATTTGAAGGAACAAGAAGGTTATTTCCGATTTCTTGGTTGTCTACGTCTAGCTTTCCAACGTTCTTGGGCACTAATGTCTAGTTCAATTGTTGCCCATGAATGATTAAGCTCAGGCTCAGTATTAGCAGTATCTAAAATGGTGTTAAACAAATTCAAAGAAATGTTGGTCTGATCTTGAAGACAAGGCTCAATATTGGGTTGCCTTGCCACAGGTATAGTCATTAAGAAATAAAACAGTCAAAGAATAAATACCAGAAAAATAGATGTATTCGATGATAATCAAGCATACCAATAAACCAAAGAGATATTTAAGATCTTCCCAGTATGGTTGCCAAAGAAATGTTGAAGAAAATATATGAGATGATATTACTCAAACATTTTCATATCTTTCTTGGCTAAAGCAAGATAGATGAGAATATCACCCTATGTTTATAGCCATCAAAATTTGTATCCTAATTCACAAGTATTGATTACAAGTGCTTAGGCTGATTTTTTTTAGATGAAATCTTGTTGGAAAATTTATTATTTATATGATTTTCTGAATATAACAAATGTTGGAATAAATATAGAGACAGAAGTAAAGACACCAAGTCAATAATCAAAACAGATGAGACATAAAGCAATCGTTTATTTCATTCCAATTCATCAAAATAATCGTTCTCTTTACAAAATTCCCTGAGGAAGTTTTGGACCAAAGTTAAACTTAGATGTCCCCGATGAATCATACAAAATGACTTCTGATAGAAAGTAAAAAAAATGAACTTTAAAAGTTGGATCAGCTTGCCACAGGTTGCTTCCCACTCGACTCTACACAATAGCCTTTGTCAATCATGAAATTTAATTCACAAAAAATACAAATCTACACAGACCATCAAATATAGATCAACACCTCTGAAAAACAAGTGTTTGAATGATGTAATTCATCCCTGAATCTTGTTGTCTACAATAGGACCCTACTATCATAAAAGATAATTAGGCTTCTAATGAATGAAAGAATGAATGAAAAATGAATTATCTCAACAAAACTCAAAGAGAAGACCTTAGTATGCTTCTCCTTCTATTCTCCTCTTGTTGCTCCCTTTCCTTTTTCCTTTAACCAATTAGAATTAGTTGAAGTAGTTGAACTACTTCTTTAGTTAAATTAACTAAAACTCAACCAACCTTTTAGTTAAGGGGGAAAAAAAATAAAATCATAAAAAAGGTTTTAATAAATAATAACTAGTAGGTGGGATCCCTTGTGATTCCCTTTAGTTATTTAACAATCATAACACAACTATTTAATAAAACAAAACATCTCTCCTTGTGACTCCCATCATCACTTTCATATTTTGACAATTTATATCGATGATAATTGAAATTATTTCCAAAAATATATTACCCATATATCCAAAAAAGTGTGTTGTCCAAAATTTCAGAAGTCAACTGTTCTCAATAATCAATAAATAAAAACACTTAAAATCCATATTTTTCACTTTGAGAGGCAATCATTCCCTTTTTTTTTTTGTCACCCTTAGATCTCTATCAATTCACCTTAGGTTGTGTGGATCCTTTAGGCCTAATATCATTGTTCACATGAGAGAAACCATATCTCAAATGCATGCGAGAGGACATGGATTTGGAAGAGTCATTTGAGGGTGAGGAGGGGGTAGCAACGACTTTTCCTTTTTCAGGAGCATGGTGGGACTCAGTTTTTAACCTTTTTCTTGCATGGGAAGATTGTACTGGTGAGTGGACAGGGGCATCTTGGAAAATCTTATTAACAGGTGGAGGAGCAGGTAGAGACAAGTTAGGCCATCCATGATGTTGGGAGATTGCTGGGTGGAAGATCTCTTGCCATTCGTCATTTTCAGGGATTTCAGGTTGTAGTGAAACATGAGGGGGCACTATAATACCAAGGACATGTGGGGCTTGGAAGGGAATCCTTTATGGCCTAGGTTGGACCATTCTTTTCCAAATCCAGTTAAAAAATGCATCTTGAAATAGTTGGCCTAACTCTTGCGAGTCTGCATCAAAGTGTATAGAGAACCTTAGCCTTCTAGGGCCCCTGTTCCAATTTTCTCCTCCTATGTTACCCCGACCATGACTACCTCTGCTAAAAAATCTCATTCTTGTATGAATTATTGATTAGCAAATAGTTTCTTCAACCACCATACATGACAACTCTTTTAAATATGAAATAAAATTTGGCTCAGCAACATATCAAACTCATGCTATACAATCCATACAAATCATTTAACACTTGTCAATGAGCAGGGGGTGAACAAGGGTTCTAGGATATGTGAGGGATTGTATTTAGTGAAAAATGTTAAAATGAAGGGGAATAGATCATGATTACTGCTCACAAACATCAAACAATCAACTGTATCATAAATCAAAAGAATATATCATTGTAATTTATCCTTGTGCGATCCTTTAACTGTTATAACACAAAACTTATCTTAACTATAACTAAATTTTAAGAAAAGGGAGTGGATAATGAATATGGGAAGGTGAGGGGAGTTGTAATGTGTGAAAAGTGAAATAATGGTAGGGAAAAGAACGAATATTGTTCAAAAAACCAATTAACTAATCCATAAAAACAATTATGTATCCAGTACAAATGATCCAACGCCAATTAAACAATTACCGTGTGTTAAAACTTGTTCAATGTCCCACATTCAATATTCAAACTTTTTCCATTAACACAATCTCTAATCATACTCAGAAACATTATGCCTTTCAACAATCTTATTAATAGGATACATGTTTCTTTTCATTTAAACAAATCAAAAGGAACACACAGTCATATTTCTGAGCATATATTTCTATAGTATATCAACCACTTCCCATAATTCACAATTTCCCAAATCAAACATAGACACAGGTCTTTTCTGAGTTGAATACTCTTTTAAAACTTGCCCGATTCCATTCTTTTGACAATATTAACAATTAAATTTGCAATGAAACCATACTACAAAACCCATGATTTGCCTCTGATGTGTTAAAATAATGTAAATGCAAAGTGTATTCTTATTATTATTTGATATATTATTCATTGGATCAATCCCCATTACGGATTGATCATGTCGGTTATTATAAAGGACCAAATCCCCTTTTGCAGATTGGTCATAATGTAATTGTAAAAGGAAAAAGAAGAAGTCGGCCCCAGAATATATCAAGAGGCCCCGAAATATAATAAAGGTGGTTATAACCACCCAGTTGGAGAAGTCAGCTTTTCCAGTGAAGAGACACTTCACACGTGCTAGTCTTGTATAAATAAGGAGGCTAACTCCTCACTTAGATACACAACTCACTTGCTCATTGAGAGATAAGTTTCGGATCTGAAGTTAGAGAAGAAGGAGAGAGAGTGGCACATCTCTGGGAGAGGATCTTCTGTATTAGTTTGAGATATCTCTTGGCATTGTATTGGCTATCTATAATAAGGAAGTTTTGTTGGGTTTTCTTCCCCTGGAGGGTTTCCCAGGATAAATGTTGTGTCTGTTGTGATTGTGTATTTCTCAGTGATCTTGTATTATGCTATTGTTATCTATTGAATGCTAAGAACTATAATAATGGCTTTAACATTAACATGATGGTAAAATAAAACAAAATGATGCACGATGTATCCATAAACCATACACAGTAAACAACCGAGTCACAGTCACCAACTTTCCGACTTGCAATGATCCCGATCGGGACTAATCAAACACAAAACAACCACCAAATTCAATTGATACCACGCTGTAGGAACACAAAAACCAACGCATAATGAAAAGAGGCAACCTTGTGACTGTACATTACCATTTAATCCCAATCAACCAATTTACTCGAAAAAATGAGCTAGGTTATCGATGCAACTGTCACAATAAAAGGAGGCATCGACTGTATACCAATTCTCATCCCCAATTACAACTTTTCAACAACCTGATCAAACAGAGACAAGACAATACTCAAAACCACTGTCATAACAACTCAACCAATTTATGATAGTCAACAAGATACTCGACAAGAGTGCGACTAGTTGGGTTTATCAAAATCGGGCTCTGTAACCATGAACACAAGAAATAATCAAGATTTCTCTCGATCACCAAAACATAAGGAGATTGGAGGTTGACAATATCAACAGTAGGTGAAAAACCTTTGAAAAAGCACGGTGAAACCACAGGCTTTTGTAACTCTTAGCTTGTGTAATAGTGCGACAGTTCAACATCGAGCAGGGTAGACAACGATACTGAGGAGCAATGAGTTCTCATTGGATAGTAACCAATACCAAGAATTTGAAAAGACATAACCCTTGCACTTTTATCAAGAGCCAAACCAATTTATAACAATGCCAATGGAAATGTAGACCCCAAGTATTACCAATAACCATAAATCATACTTCTTGGCATAATGGCCACCCCATAACCAACTGTGTTGATGACAATACCACAAAAATAAGACCACATCCAGAAGAATAACCCACGAACATGGCTCTGGAGGATACACAGTGAACAAAAGGTAGTTCGAAAAATACACAACAACCCTATAGAAACTGAATACAACTAGATATGGTTACCATAACTGTGAGGATGCGGCCAACAAGGCTAAAAAGAGTGAAACCCTCCAACAAAATACCCATAACTAATTAAAACAATAGAGAGCCATCACAATTTCCACCACACAGAATAGCCAATGAAATCAGGGCTTCAACCAATCAATTTTTCTATTTTCAAATGAATAACCACACAGTCATTCCAAAGAAAATACCCACGCATTTACATATTTTCCAATCTCAGGAAAACACAAATAAACACATTACCGAGCCATCATTCGTTTCATACACATAGTGAATTCATGGATGGGATAAAAGAACCATACCTGTAACCAATGTATTTAAAAAGGGCGAGTTGGTCAAGCAGTTCCTTCCAGGCTTGAATCTCGGAGCTTAACCACAACAAAACCAAATGAACAATAACCATGTAAGAGTGAAGACACAGTGGGAGAAGTATGGAGTGACATGCATTTACTGCACATTGCTTCCATCTTCCACCCATTCAATTTCGTAGTACACGACATCCAGCCAAAAACCATACCATTAATCCCATGCCAATAATTACATACCTTGAAACTTGTGACATATTGCTTTCCAATTGCGCCACCATAATCCATATTAACCATTTCCAAAAACATACCATAACATATATCAAATGTGCCCAATAATACTCAATATAATTCGTATAGAAACTAACCATTGCTAGTTAGGACTAACACTAATTCCTTTATATTTCATTTGCACATAGTATAGCATAGTATAGTATAGTTCCTTTCCTTGAATTTTTCCCATTCTTTCCATTGCTTTTGTTTCATGTTGTTACTAACATGTGTCTTGTGTAGGTGTAACACGTAATGAATCGTGGCGATAACATCAAATAAAACAATAGTAAATGTATGCCACTCATAAAGATTGAAGGCTAATAGTATCCTTTTCTAATAATCTTGAAAGCAGTGGTTTTAGCAGAAAAATGACCTCCTACATGAATGGCATAATTTGAAGAACCATGAGTTTCTTGCAACAGTTTTTGTGCATCCTCATTGTCTACATAATGAAGCAACACACCATCAACAGATCTTTGAAACAAGAAGTCTCCTATAATTATGTATCTTGCGGATTCAAGACAGAGTCTTCTCCTTTGATGAGTGTCTAAGTTGTCTGGACAACTTTGGTTTTGTACGTAGTAAACTAAATTCTTATACCAGGGATGTTCAGACACAAGAAGAATCTGATTATCAATGTAGAATAGTGTCGATAGAGAACTATCCTATTCATCAATTTCTTCACTATTTTCATCATGATAAACTAAGTGAAGGGCTAAGTCACATCCCTTGATAGTGGTAGAAGTCACGATATTTAAATCATGCTCCTGGATCTTGGAAAGCCAATGTGAAAGGTTCCCTGAAAGATAAGTCTGTGAGAGAAAAAACTTGACAGCAGGTAAAGGGACTTTTACCAACGTATGCTTACATAAGATGAAGTGGTGAAACTTTTCAACAACTTTAACAAGAGTGAAAGCATGTTTCTCAATAAAAGAATATTTAAATTCATCATCAGACAAACTTTGAATCATGTAAGACACTAGTTTTTCATTACCTTGGTCATCCTTTTGCATGAGGATAGAAGAAATTGCTTCCTCGATGGCATTAGTATATATCGTGAATTCCTTCTCAAAATTCGGCTTCATCAAAACTGGTGCAAAGTTGATTTCTTTCTTGATCCCTACAAAATAATTTTTGACATCATCTTTTCAAGAAAAAGAATGATCTTGCTTAAGCAGATTATGAATTGGTTTGACCATCACAACAAAATATGGAACAAACCTAAAGAAGAATTCAATAACACCCATAAAATCTTGAACCTCCTTCTTGGAAGTGGGAGCAAGAAGATTAAGGATAGCAACAATCCTTTTAGGATCAATGCTTATTCCTAAATCAGAGACAATGTGTCCAAGGAGCTTGCACATAGTAACGTCGAAAATGGACTTAGAAGGATTTAGAGAGATACCAAATTTCCTACATCGCATGAGAACTATTTTTAGATTACCAAAATGATTTGATCGGTTTTTAGAATACATAGTTAAGTCATCAAGGTAGATCTGAATGATCTTGCCGATCAAATCGTCGAAAGCTATTTTCATATCTCTTTGAAAATTGGCACCTGGATTAGATAAGCCAAAAGGCATACGTTCATAAGAAAAGGTACCCCAATGAGTAATAAAAGTGGTTTTATATTTATCTGCCCTTTTTACCTTGATTTGATTGTAACCAGAAAAACCGACAAGTAAGGACATCATCTGTGACCCTGCAACTTGCTGAAAAATCATTTCCATGTTAGGGAGAGGAAATTGATATTTTATACTAGCCTGATTTAATGCGTGAAAATCAATGCATAATCTGATCTGACCGGTTGTTTTCCGAACAGGAACCAAATCAGAAACCCATTTAGAATATTTGACTGGAAAGATGATTCCATCTTTCAAGAGTTTTTCCAACTCCTTTCGAATAGTTGCTTGCAGTGAAGGGTTGATAGGTCTTTGTTTTTGCCTAACTGGTTTTATGACTTCCTTGATGAGAATGTCATGTTGTATAAGAGAAGGATCAAAACCACGAAGATCCTCATAAGACCAAGTGAAAATATCTTGAAATTCGCCAAGCAGCTTGGCAAACTTCATTTTTTCTTCATCAAAACATTGGGCACCTATTTTAACATTCGTTGGAGACTTGGTTGTCCCAATGTTCAAGGAGATTGTTTCACCCACCTTCCTTTTTGACTCCTCTTCTTTATGTTTCTCTTTATTGCCTACATCACTCAATGAAAATGAACTCTCTAGAGGAGTCAAGCCCTTAGGAATCTTGTTATCTTCTATGGATATAATTTCCTTGGGAGTATAAGCTTCATTTTGAATGAAAGAACAAATAGTCTCATCACTAGGGAAGACCTACCAAGATTCTATATTGTCAGGGATGTGTGGACGATATAGAGATTGAAAAGTACAATCAGGTATGTGTGGTAGAATTTGTTGATTAGGAGAGGCTGCAAAAATAGCTAGCTGATCATGTTGGATCATGTTGTCATTGATGCCAATGGTTTGATTGATTGATGTCAAGTGATTGATTGATTTCAAAGGATTGATTGATTGATGATTTATGTAATATAATATGTATTGTCCTTGATGAGAATGCATAGATGAAGATG
>SNQJ01S0187923.1:7625-18408 GCA_010110895.2 Picea sitchensis | reverse complement strand
AATCGATCATCGGCAAATGACCCTCCATGCTCTTTAAATAGAGATCATGGACCAATCGGGTGCTAAGCCATGGATCAATGGCCATTAAGATTGAGGAGAGTATGAACCATCGAATCACTCTATGTCGGGAACATATCGTGACCATCAGATTTCCTAACTACAAATGCATACTAATGCATACTAAAGAAACACACTAGAAAACACACTTTTACCTAATGACACAATAGACCAAGTAGATCTTAACTAACTCCTAAGTGTCTAAATATCCTACCAACACTAGCTTGTTTTGATGGTGTAGCTTGGGCTGATGGAAAACAATGTGGATTAGGGGGTATCCTAAAAACACCTGAGTCCATTGTTATTAGATGGTTGATGAATTGTGGGGAGGGAACTAATACCAAAGATGAACTTATGGGAGTCTGGGAAACATTGACTCTAGCACACCACCTATCTTACCCAAAACTACAGATCCTGGGAGATTCAAAGGTGGTCATAGATTGGCTAAATAAAAAAGGTAGATTACAAGCATGTGCTATTGAGGGTTGGAAGATCAAAGTAATGGAATTAATCAAAGAATTTCAGGAATTAATCTTTCAGCATATATATAGGGCACACAACAAGGAGGCAGACACTTTATCCAAGCAATCATATCTGGAACCCGAAGGCAGCATCACTTTTTACTATTGGCAAAATGGCATGGAAGGTCCCAGAGAACACATCCATATGTTCTAGTGTTGTTACAACTTTTGGACTATTCTTTTTTGGCGCCTTGCTCTTTATATTCTCCATTGATTGGATTAGATTGTACAGCCAATCTATAATGGCTTAGATTTTTATTTGCACTCACACATCATTGAATTTTTTTTGAAACTCTGGTCATATATCTCATGTAATATCTGAAATATCTGCATAGACAGTTGTCGTTTATTATATCCCAACTGGACCAGGTGATGTAAAAAATTATATTCCTAATATAATTGAGAAATTTACTTTTTAGAAAAAAGTTCATCATAAGGAGAAGAAATTATATGAAAAGTTATATGGATTTTTCATATTTTGTTATGAACATTTTGGACTATAAAGCTAAGTCCATCATTAGGTGAAAAATAATCAATCATATACTACAAAACTAATTAACTATGGTTGCATTTTTTTTAACAACAATATATTATCAAACCGATTTCAGAAATCAATATACTTATATGTGTTCATTAACTTCAAAAAACATTTACTTCAAAACATCATGGTGGTTTGCATCTTGAAATTATGTTCTTTTATAAGTTTTTTATAAGTTCGGTATGTAACTAGTCATAGGGTTGGTTTGAGGAATGATATAATGAAAAATGTTTTAATGAATTGATTTCAATAATGAATTAGTGTAAATTTCAAAATAAGGTGGTTAATCATTTTACAATTTTAATATTTTATGGTTTTTTATCACTCAAATCTACCATAAAATCTTTGTTGAAATTGTGATTTTGGATTGTTAAAATTATTATTTTCAATATAGAATGGATTATCATCTTATAATACTCCTATTATAATCTAATTTTAATAATGTTACAAGACAGATTATTTGTTTATTTGTGCATTAATTTCAAAAATCTTACATAAAAAATATTTAGTGCATCGACTTAAACAATGAAAAAACCCAAACCACCTAGTACACAGCGATAAAATAGTAAATGATTTTAAAATAAGGTTTATAAAATAAATTTATGTTATAAGTTTCCTTCCAACTGTTAGTCTTGTTGGTGTGCTTTTATTTCAATTAAGATATACAAATTTTATCCTAAGAACAACCTCCTAGTAACCACATCAACAATTTGATAATCTATTAGTAAGAGTATCCATCTACAACTTATTTTCTCATAAAACTTTTTCTTATATCAATCATGTTTCACAATATTTTCAACCTGGTTTTATTGGTTGTGCTCCATTATACTATCATTCAATGTTAATCAATGATAAATTTATTTAAATAAACATAAATAAAAGTAAAATATGACCATCCATTAGAAAGAACATATTAGAAAATTATTTATATGATACTAGCTATATGTTTTAATCTACTTGATATATATCTACGAATGATAAATCATTTTTCCTAAAGGGTTTCTTCAGAAATAGCAGTTGTTTTGCTATTCAATTTTGAATCAAAAGCAACTTTCCAATATATATAGGCTCGAAGTCATTACAACATACTCATTTTGAGCTTTATTCATGTCATTATGAGAATTGAACGCAGGTGGGGAGGATAACAATCATTCCTCACAACCATCCAAGCTATTATGAATGATAAATCATTTATGATTAATAAATTTATTTCATACATTAGCATAAGGGTATTTTTCACCACTACAATGTTGAGAGTATAAAATAACATCTAATTTTAATAATATCGTGAAGTGGTTAGGTTTAGACCCCATCTATTTATGTATTATTGTAGGTTATTCTAATACATACACACGTATATAAATGTAATTTTCATTCAATTGTCTTTATGAAAGATCAGAGTCAAGCCAGACACCAAATTGGTGTATGAGACCGCCTTGTTTGTCAGACAAGGGACTCTCTTTGCGCAATGATTTGACTGCTAAAGTCTATAAAGATATACATACCTTGCCCTCTTTGGATTTGAACCTATAACCTCTAAAAAAAAATACATGTTCTTAACTATTAAACCCACTCAAATATAAAAATATGTTATTACTATTATTCTCAAAATATGATAAATAGTTTGCTTAAAATGTGATAAGATTATATAAAAAGAAAAAAGGACGTATAATATAATTGTATGCACACATGTTTGAGATTGTAAAGCAACCTTCCTTGCATGCATCCATCGAGCGTAATTTACTCACATGCTAACATACGAAGGTTTGCAATTATAATAAGGTCTATGGTGATTTTAATTTCAATTTTGAATAATTCATTTCCACCTTTAGTACTAATTTACTAATTTTTTCATAAAGAAACTCCTCGCTTATGTATAGTATAAATTTTTAAAAAACTTCTTTTTTTTTATCTTTCAAGTTATTTGAAAGAAAGAATTATAAAAAATATATTTTTTTTTATTTTTTTCTTTGAAGTTATTTGAAAGAAAGAATTATAAAATGGTAAGGAGTTTGAAGAAGAAATTAATATTTAAAATGTAAATAATTATTATAAATAACTTTTTTTTTATCTTTCAAGTTATTTGAAAGAATTATAAAATGGTAAGGAGTTTGAAGAAGAAATTAATATTTAAAATGTAAATAATTATTATAAATAAATTATTGATAATGAATTTATATTGAATGTTGTATATAAGGTTATGAAAGAATTATAAAATGGTAAGGATTTCAAAGAATTATAAAATGGTAAAGAGTTTGAAGAAGAAATTAATATTTAAAATGTAAATAATTATTATAAATAAATTATTGATAATGAATTTATATCAAATGTTGTATATAGGGTTATGAAAGAATTATAAAATGGTAAGGATTTTATTGAAGAAGAAATTAAAATTTAAAATGTAAATAATTATTATAAATAAATTATTGATAATGAATTTATATTGAATGTAGCATATAAGGGTATGAAAAGTAAATTTTCTTTTTTCAAAAATCCTTAGTCTTTACTGGTAGTGAAATTCAAATTTTAAAATGATAATATTATTTATCTACTATAAATATATAATATATAAATATATAATATCACTAGTAGTGAAATTCAAATTTTAAAATGATAATATTATTTATCTACTATAAATATATAATATCATTAATATGATAATATTATTTATCTACTATAAATATATAATATCATTATTGTTATTGTTTAGATTACAATTAATTATGTGATATTAAATATATTTGAGAGTTTTTTCTTAAAATGTTAGAATAATAGGTGTTATATTTTGGAGTGTTGCGGATATGATTAATATGTTATAGTTTGTATTTATAAATTTATTTTAAAAAGATTTTGAAGACTTCAATTTACACTTGTAATATTATCAATAGTTATTAACATCTAGATCTATCTAATTCTACTTCAACTTTTAAAGGTACAGAGTAATCATTTTGACTTTTCTTTCGCTTTTAGGCTATGCACAAGTAATACATTATTACAAGTTTCATGGGTTTCATTTTCACTTTGGACTACATACAACTAATACATTAAAACATTTCTAAAAGGCAGATATAAGCAGTGTCGTTGCTAATTTCACTTGTTTTATATTGTTAGTATTTGTGAGATTTTTTTATTTTTATTTTTTTTGATGAATATGTATTTTAATAATAAAAGTGATTCATATTATTTAAAATTTAAAATTTTATCTAGAAAAATTAGTACTTGGTTAATAATTTTGAATTTTCAATTGGGAAGCCATGTAGAGAACTGCGGAAGCTAGGGTTTGACAGTCGCGACAAGCTAGGGTTTGACAGTCACGGCCATAGCAGAGAGAGCATGAGCACCAAGGGGGGGGTAAGGGGACCCCCTCATACAAACAAGTAGTGGTGGATAGAGGGAAGGGGCAAAGAGGCAGAGTCTTCAAGGCACTAGCGACAGGAACCTCGGGATCGGACCTAGGGAAGCGCCAAGAACAAATCCAGGACAAAAATGAGACCACAGAGGAAGAAGCAAAGGAAACCCAAAATGAGGCGCACGAGACCGCAAAGGCCAACGAGACAGAAGGGCGCAACCCATGTAAGCCCAAAATAGCAATGATACCCAAAGTGATACTGGAGGACCCACAAACGCAACTCTACAGGGACCAGATGAAGACGCATGCACTCATATGCAAGTTCATGGGGCTATGGCCCACAGAAAGAACACTGCGCAACTTGATCAAATATCACTGGAAGACAAATGGAGAAGTAGAGTTGCACCTCGACTCGAAGGGCTTCTTCATAGCAGTCTTTATTAACCTGGAGGATAGGGATAGAGTCTTCGAGGGAGGGTCATACTTCCACGCCTCAGCTGGATTATGCATGCAACCCTGGAAAGAAAACTTCTCCCCTAAAAAAGAAACTTTCAAAAAGGTGTCGGTCTGGCTGAGATTTTATTCCTTACCCTTAGACTACTGGTTGCCCTCCACCTTTGAAGCAATAGGAAACAAACTAGGGAAATACGTGAAGACCTCAGAAGCTACCCTAAAAGGAAGATACACATCGTATGCAAGAATCTGCATAGAGATGGATGTTTCTGGAGCACTCCCAGAAGCCATAAGCCTAGAATTCAGGGATGAGGAATGGATCCAAAACATAGATTACGAACAGATCCCCTTTAGATGTAGAAGATGCCATGAGCATGGCCACTTGATCAGAGAATGTCCTCTTAATAAATGGCAGGAAGCGGCGAACCCCAAAACACAGCAAGATGAGGAAGGGTTTATAACACCGAACCACAGGAACATAGCAAATAAAAAGCAAAATAAAACCATGGTAGGAAATAACTAAGAGAACAAGAATAAAACGAAAGGGAGGGACCAAACAAACAAAGGGACAGCAAATGAAAGAGACTTGGCAAAAGCCCAAGAAGTCAGAGACCAAGCAACAAAAGAGGCTACCCACCAGCCAAGCAACACGGCCATGCAGGGGAGTTGTGCAACCCCAATGGTCAGAGAAACAAAAGACGATAACATCGCCATGCAAGATGCAAAGGGAGATGTGGAGACGACCCCGAGCGAAGTCAGCACAGAAGACCCCGATCTCAGGGACTTGGTGGAAAGAGAAGGGATAGACCTCCCAAACATACTGGAACAATGGAAAAAGCAGGGAGTCGATAACGTACCAACAGAGAAACTTGACCGCATCCAGTACCTGTTTCTCCTACGGGAGGAAGCCAAAGCAAGAGGAAAAAAATGCACACATGGGGAGATAGGACACCTAGGAGTCAAAGCTGGAGAGGGATAGTCGCAGCTATCACCCAAGAAAACGAGGAGGGAAAAAGGCAAAAAAACAAATAGCGTAGCACTACAGGAGTTGGGCGCGCTACTGATAAACTTGGGTAAGATCAAGAAACTCTTTCCCCACTCACCCCCACATGTTTAAATGAAAGTTATAACATGGAATATAAGAGGCCTAAACATCCCAAGAAAGCAAAGAATCCTTAAGACTAAACTAAAGCAGGAGCAACCGGATCTATGTTTCATTCAAGAAACGAAATGCACTACCGACAGAATGGAAGCAATCAGTAAACAACATTGGTGCAAATACAAGATGGTGGCCATCGAATATCACCAAAGGTCCGGCGATATTCTCACTTTCTGTAATCCACAAATTCTAAATCTAATAGCAGCCGAAGCAACCAGGTACACCCTTACGGTACGCATGCAAATCATTGGAAACACGGAGGAGATTCTCTGCACTAACGTATATGGGCCCCATGGGCCAGAGGAAAATAAAGGAATGATCAGAGACCTAGAAGATATCAAAGCCCGATCCACCAACCTCCACTGGATCCTAGTAGGGGATTTCAACATCATCACTTCACTTGTGGAGAAGAAAGGAGGTACAAGAAGATTGGATCGGGAGGCGGAGGAATTTTCACATTTTATAGACAGAGCGATGTTGGTAGATCTCCAAACCAAGAATGGCCAATTCACCTGGAATAATAAATGGATGAACCCGTATCAGGTAGCTACAAGACTCAATAGATTCCTTCTATCAGAGTCAATCATTATGCAAGGGCTAACCTTAGATTGCAACATCCTTCCCTGGAGTGGCTCTGATCACTGGCCAGTGCAACTAGAAGCAGGCTTCCAATCAGCACCTAAGAACAGACCCTTCAAATTTGAGAAATTATGGATAGATCACCCGACTTTCAAGGAAAGAATCAAACAATGGTGACAGGAGGAGCAATCGGAGCAAGGGACAAGAATGTTCAAACTGCAAAAGAAACTTAAGTACATTAAAATTAAGCTCAAAGAGTGGAACAGGGAAACTTTTGGGAATATAAACAAAGAAAAAAATGACATAGCAGAAAAAATGAAAAAACTCCAAGAAACTTGCATTCTGGAAGGCTATACGGAGGACTGAAAAAAGGAAGAGCTCCAAATGACCCAAGAATGGGAGGCACGATGCCAGCAGGAAGAAACACTCTGGCGTCAAAAGTCCTGCATCCGATGGCTAAAGGAGGGAGAGCGGAACACCAAGTTCTTCCACAGAACAACCATGGCCAGAAGAGCCCACAACAAAATCCTGAAGATCAAGGACCAAGATGGAATCGAGCGTGAGTCACACCAGGAGATTGAAACCGCTCTGGTCAAACACTTCCACGAGATAGCCCAAGAACCCCACCAAGACAGATCGGTGGTCATTCAAAGAATAACCTAGCATATTCCACGCCTAGTCACAGAGGAACAAAATACCTCCTTGAACAAAGCAATTACTACGAAGGAAGTTGACCAAGCTCTACAGGAAATTCCTAGTGGCAAGGCACCGGGTCCAGATGGATTTACAGTGGAATTCTTCAAAGCCTGTTGGGAAATCATCAAATATGATGTTTATAGGGTAGTAGAAGACTCTAGAAGGTCTGCCTCCATCCTTAAATCACTAAATGACACAATGATCACACTAATCCCCAAAGAAAATGAAGCCAAAACCCCTGATCGATACAGACCTATAGTATTATGCAATGTCTTTTACAAGCTAATCTCGAAAGTTATAGAAAACAGACTGAAACCCCTCCTACCTTCACTGATCTCGCAAGAACAGGCAAGCTTTGTGGAAGGAAGACAAATAATGGACAACATCATCCAGGACCATGAGATCATTCACACCCTAAAGCTCCAGAAGAGGGCGGGGATGTTAATACGACTAGACCTGGAAAAAGCTTATGATAAAATTAGCTGGCAATATATGGCCAAGACCTTGGAAGCTTTTGGTTTCACCTAGCACTCAGCTGGATTGTCAGTCTTGTGTCCACAACAAGCTACTCACTACTAATCAATGGAGCCTCGGCCAAACCTTTCTGCCCCATGAGAGGTATCAGACAAGGAGACCCGTTGTCCCCCTTCCTTTTCATCCTGATGATGGAAGGCCTCAGCCGGAGCATAAAGAGCGCAACCGCAACTGGGGAAATAACAAGGCTCAAACCCTTTGAAAATTTCCCTACTTCTACTCACCAACAGTTTGTAGATGATACCTTACTCCACGACATACCCACGGTCAAGGAAGCCAAAGCGTACAAACAAATCCTCGAAGACTTTGGGGAAGCCTCGGGCGCGGAGATCAACCACTCCAAGTCAAAGATCTTCTTTTTTAACACCAATCCTGCTATCCAAAGGAATCTGACCAACATTCTAGGCTTTGAAAGAAAAACACTCCCAACCAAGTATTTGGGGGTTCCATTGATAGACAAAGTGAATAAAATGTCAACTTGGGAAGGAGTAATAAACAAGTTACATGAGCGAGTAAAAAACTGGACGTATAGATCCCTCAACCTAGCAGGCAGACTGATCCTAACCAAGTCTGTCTTACAAGCAATCCCAACCTTCATGATGTCAGTCTTTCCTACTCCACAGGGGGTCCTACAGAAAATAAGAGCCATCCAGAGGGACTTCCTGTGGCGAGGAGCGGAAACTAAGAAAAAATGGGCCCTGGTACCTTGGGACAAAATTTGCAAGTCAAAAAGCAAAGGAGGCTTGGGGCTATAAGATCTACAAATGACCAATAATGATTATGGGGCGAAACTTTGGTGGCGCTGGGTTAAAGAAACTACAACACCTTGGGTAAACCTATGGAAGGCAAAATAACCCTGGACATAAGAGACCAGGACAGAATCTACTTTGGAGGAACTAGGGAAGGTTCAGCAATCTAGAACCTAGTTTGGCGCAACAAAGCTTGGATTCAGACATATAGCTTTTGGGAAATCAGGAATGGCAGAATAGCCAGATTCTGGGAGGACGCATGGAAACAGAAACCAAGGATGGAAAACCTAGACAAAGGGACAATCCAACATGACCTCATCACACAAGGTAAAATCAATGTCTATCAATACTGGAAACAAGAAATGGACCGCAATAAATGGAGAACCTAGAACAAGATTACCCCACAGACCAATGTTATTTCTGCAACAACAATAAAAGAGATGGAGGAGGAACTAGGAAGACGGAAAATAATAGTCAGGGAAGGAGAGGACCAGTTGATGTGGGGAAAAAAGGATGGAGGGGAATTCAACCTGAAAGAAGTCTGACACTATATGGTAGACCCAGATCAAGAAGACCCAGCGCAACATTGGGATAAGCTTTGGAACAGCCCCCAATGGCCAAAGATCAAAATTTTCTGGTGGCTAATAATACACAACCGCATCCTAACTTGGGATAACCTAAGGAAAAGAGGATTTATTGGTCCGTCAAGATGTCATCTATGTCAAGCCTAGGAGGAAACAACAAACCATCTCCTCGACGAATGCGCCTACACTGCAGAACTGTGGCACTGGGCGGAAAGTATCTTTTGCCAGTCCGACAGGAGTCGAGGTAACATTGACGCAACCATCAATAATGGAAAGAGAACTACAATGAACAAGAAGAGGTGAACCTTTGTTGGATCCTCACCCTAGGAATGATTATATGGTCGATATGTAAGGAAAGTAACCGGCGCATCTTCAGAAACCAAAGCTGGCCAAAAGCGAAGATCAAGGAAACAATAATCCTCATGATATGAGAGACGGTGATGAGCCGCAACTACCAGGTAGGCAGAGTGCAACCCATAGATCAGGATTCCCGAGTCCTAGAGGTATTCCACCTAAACGGTGGACGCAACCCCAATCAATGCGGACAATCACCGCAACTCCAAATCGGTGAGTGCAACTGGAAACCACCACCTTCAGGGTCACTCAAGTTGAATTCTGATGGGGTGGCGAAAGGCAACTCAGGAAGAACATGGTTGGGAGGAGTAATCACGGACAATAAAGGAAACATCATACGGCTGTACGCGAAAAGTCTAGGAAACTCAACCAACAACGTCGCGGAATTTAGAGCCATGGAGATCGGCCTGGAGATTCTAAGACGGAAGGGGATGACAAACATTATAGTGGAAGAAGATTCTGTGATGGTAATCGCACAGTGAGGAAACTCCAAAATGGTACCAGAATGGGCAAAATCCAGAGGCACTGGCGATTGGCCCACCTACTAGAAAAAATCCAGGGGCACTTGCAGACAGGGATCACAGTGGATTTGTGTTGGGTTTGGAGGTCGGGAAATGGACTAGCAGACAGAATAGAAAATGAGGGGGTCGATAGGGAAGTTCCAGAACTAGACACAATCTGGAGCAACATCTCGCAAGGTCAATTCAGAGTAGATTGCTCCCAACTTGAGGCAAAAGACTGGGACAAAATTCATAGTACGAAAAATTACGACAAGAATGGAGGTGCAGCAGGCAATGGAGGGCACGTAGGACCTAGGCCAAATCCGATTGGCCACCAATAAAACAAGGCTACAAATGCAGACACAAATCAAACTTCAAGCGAAAGTATGGCACCATAGTCTCGTCAATAAAAATATAACATGCAGGTGGCGAAGGACGAAGAACGATAGGGTACACCTCACCCAAGTACAGCTATGGGACGGGGAAAGGAAAGGTGTACAACGAACAGGGCGAAGCATTGGCACAAGGATAACGGTAAGGTCATTAACAACACACGCTCTGGAACAGATGATAGAGACCCGAAGAACCACCTTGATGTGGAGGCCATGATTGCAAGGATGGGACCGCAGCCAGGTCGGCACCATAAAAGAAGGGATAACAGAAAAAACCACAAATCGAAGCAAAGCAATCACAGGGGCCACTTTACATAC
>SNQJ01S0187921.1:18419-35464 GCA_010110895.2 Picea sitchensis | reverse complement strand
AGTGCATCAATGTTTAAAACCATATGTCATTCATCATCATTACATCGTATAGTAATAACAAGTGAAATGAGCAAGATATGAGAACCGATATAAATTACATTGGATTTCAAAAAACATATATCAATGTGAAATCTGCTCAAATTCAGAGAATGCTTAAAACTTGAAATGAGCATACCATGATCAAAATTTGCATCGCACGTATCTGCTTCATAGACCACTTCAAACATGACACTTGACAACCAATTTATAAGAAACAATATGAAATGAGACTTGTTTGAAAAGAACGTAGCCAGTGTCCAATTGCAAAGGATTAATGAACAGATTTTAATCAACCCGATTTGCACCCACGTTATCATATGCATCGAAGTTGTTGCAATAAATTCGAGTGGGAAATAGTACATGTTCATATTTCAATGTAAACGTGTGTGTGTCATGACTGAAGTAGCCATTACTCTGTTGAAACTGAGCCAGTAGACCTGGTATCCCTTTAGAGTTCAAGTCGCAACACACATGGAAAAGTTTATAATCCATCAATTCTTGAAGTATTGAAATCGAATGATGTTGAAACTCAGCAAAAAAAATTCACCCTGAAAAATCTGTCGCTTACCACCCTTGGCTCACCATCTATCTACATATTTATATGTGTAACAAAGTGAAACATTTACAACATTCGAGGAACAACAGCGCTTTGGAGAAATTCACGATGGGTTTCATTCTCCATTTAGAATACAAGATTCTGGTCTTTTCTTACAGCAAGGGTTTGGGTAATTTTCCTCTACCAAACATATACGGTGTACCAACTACCCCTTCAATTCTTAGATTACAGCCATTATATACATATACCAGAAACTATGGATATCAAGTAAGGTTCAGATTGCAAAGCGACATTATATTCCATACCATAAATTTAACATGGAGAACAAGATAATGGTCATTGTAGACAAAAACCGCACTCAAATATTCACCATCTCATCATTGTGAAGAATTATTATCAATAAACTATGGTATTTAATTCTATCTAAAGAAACAATGAATGCATTAAGAAGTTAGTTTATGTGTTTTGTATTCCATTTTTGTGTGAACAGTAGATGTGGCTGGAAACTCAGTGAAGACTTCCTCACTTTGTAAATGATATGAGGTGTTAAACTGTAATTCGAAAGATAAAAGGCTCAAATCTGTGACCTCTCCCCGAAAAAGTATATGCACTTCTCACCAACTGCGCTATCCCATGGGACTGATTGTAGAAGAGTTTATACAATCGTAGTTGTAAGAAACTCACCCCTTCGTCCTTCAAAGTGGTATCATATCTAGAGAGAGCAAGCGTGGAGGAAGTAGATCGTAGACTCTGCAGAAACTAGAGAGGAAGAGAAATATCCTAGAAAATTGGAGTGAAGGATGCAGATCGCATGAAATCTGCATCAAATTGTGAGGGTTTCGGGTAGATACCACAACAAATTTGGTGAGGGAAAACAGGGTTTCCGCACTATCCGCTGAATAAGCTAGACCCTTCGTTCAAGAAACAGCCGCCGGAATAAGGGAGTAGCCGCTATCCAAACCCTAACCCTAGCCACTGCTCGCTAAGATAGTGCACGTGGATTCCAGGCATCTGAGGTTTGAAGTTTTTCGTTGGGTTTAAGTGAAGAAGTCGCAATCCACCACGAACAAGAAGCCGAAAGTCCCAAGAGTTTCATCCCATAGAAGGGAAGTCATGAATATTATACTTTTCATTATTTAAAATTATTATTCTAATTAAAAGGTTATTATTTTAATTTTAAAGAGGCCCCGAATAGAAGCAAGCATGACATATATTTCATTATTTTAATTTTAAAAGAGGCTCGGTTGACTTCTCATTTTTTTAATTTTAAAGAAGGTATGTGAGATTTTTTTGGCATCCATGAAAAAAAATAAAAAGAAGTTTTGGGGGCTTTCAAGTCAAAGAGTTTTTGTTTAGAAGTTAAAAAGAAAACATGGTTTTAAGCAGCACTTAGATCCCAGTTTTTATCGGGGATTGACATTTTTTTGGTGAATTTGAGTTATTAGTAAGGATTTGTGGAGTGATTCTTATCTACCACCACCTCTTAGTTTTTCTAGTAAAAATTATGACTTTTGGATGAGAACTAAACTATGACCCTCAAAGTCCTATACATGCGCTGGTCATCTTTTTAGATTTTTATTCTTTTAGCTTCATTTTAGTTAGGAGTTTTTAATGGTATCTTTGTAGAGGGAGATTTTCATTGAGTTAGCTTTCTTGGCCCATTTATTTGTTACCCTTTTAGCCGTTTTCTTTAGATGTTCACTTTATTCAACAAGTCCTTATTCTTTACATTTTCTTTAGAAAACCAGTGACTAGGGGTATTGGCCTTTTATTAAGGGGCATTGCTCAAGTTTTATTTTTTCTTTGGCTTGACTTTGCTCTTCACTTCTTAGCCTTTGTGGCTTTATTTGATTTAGGATTTTAATTTTGAACTTCGAAAGATCATACATGGTGAGATGTCATTTTTTTTAATGTGGATAGAGACGAGTGATACTTAGGGAGATGGAAAATGCTTAGTATGGTTAGGATGTGTATTGTGCTATATATTCTAAACACCTAGTAAGACGAGTCATCTTAGGAAAGACACACTTCTAACAAAAAAGACGTTCCTAGGTAATACAATGCAAGTAATAAAATTTGTATGTTATGACATGACATTCTAATCAACAAACACAGGGTAACCACAACTTAATGACATGCTAGGAGGTTATATCATCATGCCTATGTAAATATTAAACATGGAGTAATCTGTGAAGATACTTGGACCATCAAGGTGTATCTGATATCTGAGCATTTGAAATGAGAAACACCATGGTTCATTGAGCAAGCATCATGTCTCAATTGGAGAAAGAAAGGACTATGTCTAGATCTAATAAAATATGTATGATATCTCATGTATGTAGGTACATGATATCAATGCGAGGGTATCCAAAAAAAATTGCTACCCTTGAGAGGGTAACAAGAAGCCTCCCTTGTGTTGGATTTACTCCACTAAAAAGAGGGAAGTTGTTGCCTAGGTGACAATGGTGGCATCTTCCATTGTTCCACTAGTCTTGGCACCTTGTGAGGGATTTGTAGTAAGGATATATTTTTTTTTGGTAACAAGATCCTCAAGAAAAATCCAATAACAATTCCGACCATAAGTGAGTCATTGTTGCAAGAATAAAATATTATCCCACAAAAAAATTGTAATAAGAAAAACATGGAAATTGATCAGTTATCCAAGCTCAACAATGTTGATCTATAAAATATTGTGGATATTCCCGTGGAATAGTTTGTCACAACATAACTTATAATATTCTGTAATTTTTTACTATGTATTTTTTTACTTTATATTTTAGATTTAATATTACTAGCTTAGCGCACAAAATATTGAAATAAATTGAAGTTGAAATGAAAGAAGCTAAGAAAGTAAGACATCATCCACAAAATGAACACAAGATGTACCCTAGGAAAACCCAATACAAGAGAAACCCAGCTAGAAGGTGAAGCTTATGCCTTTCTCTTTTATTCTTAATTATGAAATGTAAATACAATGAAAGTGCACTCACTATGGAGTTTCCATAGACATTATGACATGTCTCACTGCTACATGATCTTTTGCTTCCTCTGTTATGATTCAATATTCCACTCCCAAATATAATAACAGTGGAACCCATTCCTTCCCTAACGGTCGAGTGTTTAACATGGCATGATAGTATTCTAGGGTTAGGGTTTTGGTTTTTGCATGCCTCAAGTCCCAATTAGGGTTGGGGTTTGGACCCTCAAGAATCCTCTTGAAAGTCCACATGTGATTAGCTCCACATGTGTGAGTAACGGAAGTCGTCATGGAATCCATTTGATATCATGGTGGTCGATAGGATAGATCAACTTGTTGGAGGCATAACTTCTTTATACAAACTTTTATTGAGGTGATATTCACATTGTTAGAGAGGTCTCAATGTGTAGAACAATGTTAAGAGGATACACACTTTGTTTCCAAATTTTTGACCCAAAAGATGTCATTTGACTCCTCAAATAAGTTATAGAAGTTCATGCCCTCGAGATCACTAAAGTAGGACCTGCTCCTAAAATGGGCCCTAAAATCCAATAGCTCCACTTATTCCACCCAAAAAGTACCAAAATATATGACCAATTATACAATGATCCATTTCAAATTATACCTCCCCATTTAGGGAGGATTTTTGTCCCCAAACACTTTTACTAAAGGTGAGGAAATTTTTACCTTTTCCCTAGAGTGCCATTTAGCCATACCTAGAAGTTTTCAACCCAAGTTGTGAAAGTTCATGCTACCCCCATCTAGTTGTTTTGGACTTCTTTTGCAAAAAAATCTTCTGCTAACTCTACTTGAGCTTCTAGTGCTAAGTCCTCTATGATAGGTAAATATTACTCATCACTTCCCTAGTCCAACATGAAAGTTCCATAGAGTTTCATATTTTCCACATTCACTACTGAGTAAATGCATATATATATATATATATATATGTTGGTAGACTAAGTCTATAGGAATGATCACCCACCTTTTCCAATACTTCAAAAGGACCATATTGTAGATTTGTGATCTTCTTACCATGGCCCTATAACATTTCTTTGTTTAAATGTAACCAAATTCTATCTCTTACCTTGAATGTTATCATAATTATGTCTTTATCATGTCGGGCCTTGTACTCTTCCTGTGACTTATTTAATGCCTCATATTATTGAAAATGGATCTACTGTGATCTTATCAATATTTTTTTCAACCTTCAATGTTTCTCTTGTGGTTTCTTCCCTTACTCCTCTTTGCTATCCATATACAATATCTAAGGGTGAAGGTGGAAGATACCCAAATCAAGTTTCAAAATAGGATTGTTGGGGTGCGGTAGGTAGACTTGGGGTTCAACATTAAATCACCAACAAATCCCTAAATATATTGGCCCTTTCGGCATCAACCATAAGGAGGGGACTGCAGGAACCAAGTTTCCGTAGTCATGGGGGAATATGAGGCATTCATCCTAACCATTCACTTAACGTGTATTCATTTATCATGTGCATGAAACCGTAACAACGTGATAACCTATGACAGATTCATCTTATATACTCATTCATCATATGCGCGGAAACATCAAATACACATTCCTATTAAGTATTAAACATATACTACATGTGCGCAATAAACATAATAAACCAATACATCATGACAACAAACACATCAGAGCACAAGGATTTAACGTGGTTCACCCCAAACTAGGCTACGTCCATAATGGATGGCTTCTTATATTATTCATTCATAGTCTCCACATTCATGTGTACTGCACTTATACAATGATATTTAGTTAAAACCCAAACCCTCCCATGTCGTTCTATGATGCATTGCGCGCATACCTCTCTACTGATATTCAACTTATCTCATATTTGACAACTCTACAAAACAACCAAAAATATCAAACTTATGAGATATTCATCAACTCTGCTAACCTCACATATCGAAGCATCATCAATGAAATAGTGAAGAATAACCCTCTACCCCAAAAACCCATTACATGTTTATACATATTCATTAGGGCTAAGCCTGCTACAAAGTGGAAAAAATGTCCCAAAACTCCTAACTAACTTCCTTCTTTTGTGCACTGACTCCTGAAAATGAGCTAATTGATTTCCATGTGTGTATCTTATTTGTTGACTTGTCACATGATCCATTCCTATGAGATTCCCAAAACTTACCCAAAATTGACCTGCTCCAACAAGCCCCCAACACTCACATGTGGATCGTCTCAAGCCACTTCATCCCTGCTTCCAAGTTTCCATGAAATTTTGAAATGTGTCTTTAGTCGTTGTGACATTTTCTTTGTCTTGTGTTTCTTGTTGCATAATTTCCTCGACCGTCTCTACAGTAATATGAGTGTTCAACCTTTCAACACTTTCTTGTACTACTTGCTTGACTATGCCATGTGTAGCTACCAATTCTGTTGCCAGCTTGTATACTTCTTATTCAAAGATTTTGATCTTGTTTGCACAAGCCTGTTGATCCACCCTCATCTGGTTCATCTTTGAATATAACTTCCTATTTTCTACCATTGTTGTCATCACATCTATGGGTGGTAATGTGATCATTACTTCCTTGAATATTTGTGCCTTGTCCTGCACAACTTGTAGCTTCTTCCCAATTTATTGTAATTCTACATCTTCTGTCAGTTGAGCCCATATTCTCGTCATTTCTGCATCTAACTTAGCACATTTTTCTTCAAGACTTCTGATGTTCTCAATGCTTGTTGTCGTGATATTCTCTCTTTGTGTTTGTTCCTCTGGTGGAGTACTCATAATATGTCTATAGATCAATGATATTTGTGTGAAATCCATGAATGGCTTCACCAATATTTGTCACATGTTATTCTAGTGGGGCATCTTCCTCTCTAGGAACTTCTGGAATAATGTTGTAAACCACCTGGACCACCTATTTTAGCCTCACGGTCCTCTATGTGGCCTCATCTCGCTCCTACCTAATTGATCATATTCACCTTGCAACATATCCTTGTCTTGGACTACCTTTGTCAACTCCATTGATATTGACACGATGTGCACTTGAAGTTCCTCCATCACACTCATATGCAACTCATATAGCACTTCTACCAATAATTGGGATAACACTAATTCAATATGACTAAGTGTCTTTTCTTGCTCCTTCAACTTTGTCGTGGGGAACTCTAAGGATTTCGTTGTTATTTTCATTAACCAATGCTCTCTCGTTGTTATTTTCATTACCCAATGCTCTCCCGCAAGTCCCCAAGAGTTTCATCCCATAGAAGGGAAGTCATGAATATTATACTCTTCATTATTTAAAGTTATTATTCTAATTAAAAGGATATTAATTAAAAGGTTATTATTTTAATTTTAAGGAGGCCCTGAATAGAAGGAAGCATGACATATATTTCATTATTTTAATTTTAAAAGAGGCTCAATTGAATTCTTATTATTTTAATTTTAAGGAAGGTATGTGATATTTGTTTTTGGCATCCATAAAAAAATAAAAAGAAGTTTTGGGGGCTTTCTTCATAAAAGTCTGTAGTGCAAGTTACAAAAACACTTTTGTTTTTGTTTAAAAGTTAAAAAGAAAACATGGCTTTAAGAAACAATTTAGCATAGCCATAGATCCCAGTTTTCATAGGGGATTGACATTTTCTGGTGAATTTGAGTTATTAGTAAGGATTTGTGGAGTGATTCTTATCTACCACCACCTCCTAGTTTTTCTAGTAAAAATTATGATTTTTGGATTATCAAGATGAGAACGAGACTATGTATAGAAAATTTATGGGATATTGTGTTGAAAGGGTTTGAAGAACCCTCAAATCATGAATCCTGTGAGACCATGATTCAATATCATAAGGATCAACTCATATCAAATCAAAATGATGATGCAACAACGTTGTTTCTCATTAAATAAGGCTTGGATGAGAGCATTCTTCCCAAAATTGCAGCAACAACCACGTCCAAAGAAGCTTGGGATATTCTAGAGATGGCATACAATGAAAGGGGAAGAAACATCAATCAACGTCAAGATGATCCACAGAGTGTTGGAGTTGTTAATGAAGTGACTATTGTAACAAAAGAAATAGAAGAATTTGACATTGCAGAAAGAATTGAAGAAGATATGGAAGAACTCGCTGAAGTAGAAGAAAATAAACAATATTTGGAGTCTGTAGTTGTCTTGAACATTAAATAGAAATTTGTTGATGAAATTGCGGAAGAAATCGATGATTTTGTACGAGATGCGGAGCATGAGAATGATAAAGAAAGTGAAGCCCACTGTGTAGATACACATGTGGATGATGAAATTTAAGTTGAAGATGAAAATGAAACTAACTTTGCAGCAGTAGAAAAATATGAGGAGAATATAACAATGGAAGTTGTTGAAGACATTTATGAAGATATAGTGAATGTTGAATTTTATGCCGAACTAACATTTCTTGAGGAGTAGCTTGCAAAGCCCAAGTATGATGGAGATGAAAATGTTTATGAAAAAAATTTCATAACTGCAGTAGAAGAAGAAATAGATAAAGAAGAAACCATTGGAGTTGTTGAGGCTATTGTGGCAGTGGAAGAGGAGATGAAAGAAAATAAAGATGTTTTTTTATCTTACAGAGGTTGACATAAATTTTAAATCAACAGTAGTTGAAGTACAAGAAAATGAAGAAGTAGAACCATATGAAGAATACAAATATGATGAATAAATATTGAATAAGACAACCAGATTAATGTTGAATTTGAAGAAGCAGAAAAATTATGTAGAATATAAAGTTTGGAGCAAAACGAAGAAAAATGTTGTAGAGCATAGAGAGTACAAGCTACACCAACATGAAGTAAATAAGGTGAAACATTTTTTCTCAGTTGATCTCAAGCATTGTAAGCCTAGATGAGACTTAGAATAGTAGGTCATCATGTTATGAATTTTGTAATCCTATAGAGGAAATGTCAATTGTCAAGATGCCATGGTTAGTATTAGAATTGTTAGTGGACACAATTAAGTGGGAGTGTTGGAATATGATAATTACTCTTGTTATCTATTTTTGGAGTGTTATTTATTTTTGGATATTTCTAAGTTTAGAGAACTGAAGAAGAGTCTCAGTCAGTTCCAGTTAGTTCAAGAAGACTCTAGAAGAGTTGAGTCCTCTTGTTAGTAATTTTTGTGTATTTAATTCTCTCTCCATAAGCAATGAATGCATTAAGATGTTTTAGAGTTGCAGTGCTTGCGTTCTAGTTTCTATGTTTTGTATTTTGTTTGTGTGTGTTTGTGTTGAGTTCATACAACCACAGTTGTTCTGAATTCGCCCCTCCTCCTTCAACACGACCCTCAGAGATAGTCAAATAAAACTCTTCGCTTTGATGTACACCTCTTCGAACAATAGTGATTTAGTTATGCGGTGATTGTTTTTAGATCACGCATGAGATTAAGAAGTGAAATTCACTAGGGTTTTATTTTGTGATAATTCACAACCAGGACAACATTCAAACCCTAATTGTTGGTGATCATGATCGTCCAAGCCATCCACGCAATTTAAATTTATTTTAATTTTGAGATGATTTATTGTACTAAGGTTAGATCGAATGATAGAAAATGTGAATCTAAACCCTATCTGTACCAACCATGAAAGGTATTTAATGAATATGATTTAGCACACAAAAATATGAAATAAATATTAATCTTTGAAGCTCGAAAAATACAAATAAAATTTGACGGTGAAACATTTTGTGGGGTTTTGATTGAAAAAATTAGGGGAAGAAATACCCTTCTATTTGTAACACCCCAGATATACCTGTTGATATTATGGTAGCTGCGGGAGGTTTTTACCTCCACGTGTAAACCTGATGAGAATAGAAGACTCCAAAAAGCAAGATAAAACCCTAATGAGTTGGCTAATAACCCTAAAAGTCTTGTCGGCGCAAGAAGATAATTTATATTAGGTTATTATCCTCCAAGAGAAGAAGACGGCCAAAAATAATAATAATATACTGAATAGACATATACCCAGAAGGAGAATTCGGCCCCAACAAATCTGGCAAAACCACTATAAATACAGGGTGCCATTTCTCATTTGACACATCTTAGAATCGCAGAGAATCAACTAGTGCGCATTGTTGTTCCCAATTTGCTGCGCACATGTGGAGGAGAGTTGCAGGTGCAGCTGCTGCAGCAACCAATTTTTTAGTGTTGGCTTGGACTATCTCTTGGCCATGGTTTGGACTATCTGATCAACTATTGTTGGTGCGCTATCCCTGGAGGAAGATGTGCTACACCTTGTTTGGCTATCTAGCCTAGGGTTTGCTTCCGGAGTAATTCTCAGTCAAGCTTAAGGTGCTCGGAGGGTGGCTTCGACCTATGGTTGGGTGACAAAGGTATTGTCAATGGTAAAACAAGCACACAATATTCTATATTCTAACAGGTTATGGGCCCACTACCTCCTTCATCCAGTCTAAACGCTGGAAGGAAACATAGCCGCTAGGATATTGAGCTCACTGAGGAACTGCTGTTAAGGTTACTAGCAGAAGCAGCTTCCAAGACACTGTCGCTAGGGTTACTAGCAGGAGAAGTTGCAGAAACCCTAATCCTCTTGTTGAGGCACCTTAAGTGAATGAATTTACCTAATCTCCGGATAGATTAGTGCGCTCTAGCCTAGCGCATCTCCTGATACTCTCAGAAAGCCAAGACATGAAGTTTGAAATTCTGGTCAAATCTAGGGTTGACCAAGTCAAGGAGCCATGACGAACTCTATGATGTCTGAGAACAAGTTAGATGGAGCCTCTAACTTCAGAGTGTGTAAGACAAGGATTGACCTCATCCTTGCCAAGAATAAAGTGTTGGATATCGTGAAACCAAAGTTTGAAGAAGGAAAATAGAAGGAACTGTAGAATGTTGCAGCTATGGAGAAGTTCAAAGATGTTGACATCAATGCCATGAGTATCATAGTGGATTCTATAAAAGACCACTTGATACCCTACATCTCCCATCTTGACTCATCAACGAAGATGTACGATGCCCTAACAAATCTCTTCTTAGTTAGAAACATTGGACAAGTTATGAGTCTGAAGAATGAGCTCTGTGACATGAAGATGAATGATGATGATAGCATAACATCATGCTTTGTAAGGATCTCCCAGTTAAGAGATAAACTACAATATATTGAAGAGATCACTTCAGAGAAGGAATTGGTAAACATAGTACTCAATGGTCTTCCCAAGACATGGTATGCATTTTCTGCAAGCATGAACACAAGGAAGGAGTATCCGACATTTGAAGAAATTTGGACTTGTTGTGCTCAAGAAGAATCAAGGATCAATGCAAAAGAGAAACCCAAAAATAAGTACAATGATCAAGCCCTCACAACAAGATTCAAGAACTTCAGGAACAAAAGGAAGTTTGGTTCAAGGAGGAAGCCAAATCAAGAGAAAGACATATCAGAAGTACAATGCTTCAACTGTCGAAAGTATGGTCACTACAAGAACCATTGTCTTGAGATAAAGAAAAGGAAGGAGAAACACGAAGCATCAATTGTCGAAGAAAATGAACCTACAAAGAAGACTAAGCAGGATGGAAGAGACTTCTTCTTCTAAAGGTAACAAAACTCTTATTATTTCTTGTACATATCTTGTTTGCATCGTCTCTGTATATATCTTGTAAGATAACATGTTCCAAGAATAACTATACCTATGGAAGAATAAACAAGATGAAAATGGATATAATTAGATAATACACATGAAAGGATGAAATACAAATCATGTGGAAGCTATTGCAAGATAAGTTGAATCAATCATGAAGAGACTTAGAAAAAGCAAAGACAGAAAGAAGTCAGCAATCGAGAGGAAATTGGAAAAAGACTTAGGACATTTTGTAGAAGACAACAAGACGGAAGCGTTGACTCTGTTAGACAAGAGAGCCAATTACATATTGCAGAAGACAATAAGGATGTAGATGGAAGCGTGGAATATGTTAGACGGAGGGAGCCGATTATATGCACTCTTACATGAAGCAAGGGTTAGGAGGGAGATAATCCTATGATCGATTGAAGATGATGAAGTATATATATCCATGATAGCAGCCATAAAAGATAGTACGTGCTCAGTTCAACCGCAAAAGAAGACCTCCTCAAATAAAAGCCTTAAAGTATTCCTGGTTGTGCATCTAGATCTGTGATCCTATGATGAAAGAAAGAAGTGGAATCTTTAGGGAATGGAACCCACTCCATGGACCCAAGAGATAAAGAAGAACATGAAGATTCCAAGAAATAAAGAGAAGCCAGAACAACCAGTCATTGTATCAAGAATCACAAGATTGTCAACCTAATATAAACTCAATAAAAGCAATCAAGCAGAGAAACTGAAAGTCGTGATGAAGAACAGTGTATGGAAGACTTATGAATGAAATCATTGAGAGACCTAGAACCATAGGTTCTCCCATATGGAGGGACAAGACTATGATGATTACTTGTTCCAGTACACCATACATATCACTACATGAGTCATTATATCATCTGCAACATCCATGAGTTGGAGTTCTACATCAGATGAATGCAAAGAATGTTTTCTAGAGAAATTGAATAAAGAGCGTATGAAGAGAAATCTCAAGACTTTGAGGCATACCAGAAAGAGACACTTATATGCAGATAAAAGAAGATAACTTGGTGGAGAACCTCCAGTGCACAGCAGAAGCATGGTGAAGATTTCCTATAACATCAAGATGATTACTCAGTAGATCAGATCTCATGATGACAGAAGAAGTGCCACATGGATATGTTCTAGTTTTCCAACAAAGATATACTCTATTGTCCAGAGCTACATGAAGCCTTCACAGTGTTCTAGAGTAAAGTACATTTGAAATCAAGCATTACATTATCTGTAATGAAGTCCAGAAAGGAGAAAGTGATTCTCCAAATACATATCTCCACAGATGAGCAGATAAGCAGACATTTTGGTAAAGCTTCTATCCAAGATGAAAGAATTTGTGTACTCAAGTTGGAGCTCATGGAAACAACTTCCTTCTTATTGAAAAAGGAAAAAATGACTTTCCAGGTTAGGAGGGAGCACTGAAAATATTATTGAATAATTTATCCTTGTTTGAAAAATAGTCCAGATTGGACAGATTCTTTCCTGTTTGGAAAGTGGATTGAGACTTCTGACGGCCAGTCACTTCCCATTATGGTTAACATGGGAAGTAGTTTGATTGCTGATTTATCATAGACAACGACTTCCCATTGTGGTTAACATGGGGAGTGGTCTAGGACAGTCTCTCTTCTTGAAGGTTACTCAAGAAGACTGGCCCGCCTCACCAGACAATGAATTCTCATTGTGGTTAACATGAGGAATGGTTCGTTTTGGAGGTTGATGCAGGACATTATTTTCCTCTTGTGGTTAACAGAGGAAATGGTCTGGACAGTCATTCCTTAGGGTTTATACATTCTCTCCAGGGTGAACTTTGATTAGTGTAGGAAGAATGGCCCGGGGTGGGGAATGGTCCAGGCTCAACAACCAGGGACATGTATTCCTTAGGTTTTATACATTCTCTCCAGGGTGCACTTTGATTAGTGTAGGAGGAATGGCCGAGGGTAGAGAATGGTCTAGGCTCAAACATTCCTTGGGTTCGCCATTCTCTCTAGGGTGCACTTTGATTAGTGTAACAGGGAATGGCCCAGGGGTGAGGAATGGTCTAGTAGAATGAGGAAATCAGAAACAATCATTCTTCCTTGTTTGAGAAGAATAGGGAGATATGCCATTATTGATGTTCTACACTAAAGGGTAGATATTCTTTCAAGATCTCACAAATGTGAGTGAAAGGTGTGAATGATCAGTTTATATCATAACATTATTTATGTGGAGTTGCTATCATATGTTTGTTATAGAAGTATATGATAGTAGATGTATACCCTAGCATGGTGGATATGTTCCATTGTTAAATTTGACTATATGTTATTGATCAAGTACTTGTGTGTTACATGGTGTGGTAGTGTACCAATGGATTTATAGTTATGTACTCCTAGGGTTATACATTCTCTCTAGGGTGCACTTTGATTAGTGTAGGGGGAATGGCCCAGGGTGAGGAATGGTCCAGGCTCAGAAATCAGAAACAATCATTCTTCCTTGTTTGAGAAGAATAGGGAAGATAGCCCATTATTGATGTTCTACACTAAGGGTAGATATTCTTTCAAGATCTCACAGATGTGAGTGAAAGATTGGCCCAGATGATCCAGTTTATATCATAACATTATTTATGTGTAGGTTGCTATCATATGTTTGTTATGAAGACTGTATGATAGTAGATGTATACTACTGTAGTGGATATGTTCCATTGTTCGTGACTATATGTTATTGATCAAGTACTTGTGTATTACTTGGAGTGGTAGTGTACCAATGGATTGTAGTTATGTACTACTATGGATAGAAACAATTGTGTTCTATTTTGTTCTGATTGCCTTGAAGACTATCAAGCAGTTTATTGGAAATAATTATCAGCCAGATGAATGATGAACATAGATTTTCCAGACGGAAAATGGTTCAGAGCATTTACTCTTCTAGATTAGAAGAATGTTGTTTGTATCACTCTGTGGAGTGAGAATCATGTCTAATTACTCAAATAGAGTATGGTTTCGAGAGATGATGCAACTAATGACACTGATGGTGATGATGGTGCTCATGATCTAGTCATAAAATAGACTAGATGACTATGTTGATGCTACCGGGTGAATGGTATGTTTTTATGCTCAAGACCATTACCTGTAATACCTCCCTAGCTAGGAGGGAGTGTTGATATTATGGTAGCTGCGGGAGGTATTTACCTCCACATGTAAACCTGATGAGAATAGAAGACTCCAGAAAGAAAGAGAAAACCCTAATGAGTTGGCTAATAACCCTAGAAGTCTTGTCGGCTCAATAAGATAATTTATATTAGGTTATTATCCTCCAAGAGAAGAAGTCAGCCAATAATAATAATAATATACTGAACAAACATATACCCAGAAGGAGAAGTCGGCCCCAACAAATCTGGCAGAACCACTATATATACAAGGTGCCAGTTCTCATTTGACACATCTCAAAATCGCAAAGCAACAACTGGTGCGCACTGCAGTTCCTAGTTTGGTGCCCATGTGTGGAGGAGAGCTGCAGGTGCAGCTGCTGCAGCAACCAGTTTTTCAGTGTTGGCTTGGACTATCTCTTGGCTAGGGTTTGGACTATCTGATCTGCTATTGTTGGTACGCTATCCCTGGCGGAATATGCACTACACCTTGTTTGGCTATCTAGCCTAGGGTTTGCTTCCGGAGTAATTCTCAGTCAAGGTTAAGGTGCTCATAGGGTGGATTCGGCCTATGGTTGGGTGAGAAGGGTATTGTTAATGGTAAAACGAGCACACAATCTTCTATATTCTAACAAAACCCATGTATGTTTTTGTACATATTTTTATTAGGATGGTTGGCAATTTAGGATACTTTTGGGGCATAGTGCCTTGTATGTGCATATATTTAGGCTAGGGTGCCTATTTGATATGAGACTAGTGATCCTGTAAGTTGTGGCTAGTGAGACAAGCTTTGTATTTTTGTAAATCACACTGTCATTATTAATAAAAACAACATTGTTGAATACCTCGGGATGAAAAGAGTATGGGAGGCTAGGAATCCATGAGAGGGAAAGGGGGATTGAAGGGCTTATGATAAGGAGCTTAGAATAGGGGGATAAGCATAAGGAATATAATAAAATATTCCTAAAAATGTCCAATTTTGAAGTTATTGTCGTGCTTATTTTTTTATCCTAAGTCTTTAGGGAGGGTCGAATTCCCAAGGGAGAGGAAGTGGTTAATCTTGTGCCACTTGTCATGATATTTTCATTCATACTTAGATGGAGGCTTAGTGTGTTTGGGGTATATTCAGTCAATCATTCAAATTATTTCTAGTTTGAGTCTGAGACTATGTTCCATGTTGTGGAATGAACTAGAAAAAGAGTGGAGTTGCAAGATATTGGAGCAATCACCCTGTAAATCCTTGGTGGTTTGGGTTGTGAAGAAGTCATTTGTCAGGCCTGTGAAGTGAAGAAGCACATTGTCAGGCCTTTGGAGAAATTCTCCTTGGTTGGGATAGTTTTCCATGTGTGTTGGCCTTGTGTGTGCCTATAATCTCCATGATAACACACTTGTGTTCCAAGTGCCAGAAAGCACTAAGACTTCTCGGTTGGCCTATTGTTGAATCCTTGGAAGGGAAGTAGTACAATTGAATGAATGTGGAGCAGTGAAGAGGTACATTTCCTAAGGTGGGACGAGTTGAGGGGAATGAGAGGCTATGAGGTGCAATTGTTGTTGGAGTTGGTGCCATTGGCTTGGTTTTTATTTCTAAGTGTTGTTAGACCTTAGTGGGACTATTGATAGTGAATTTTCTCTAGTGGATTCATAGCCCTTACTCGAGGGTGACCTTCTATTGAGAATTGGAACAATAGTGTCTACAACTAGGAGGAACGTCGGAGGTCTATAGCTAGTTGGTGTTTTCTTTTAAAGATAAGTGTTATGTATGAAATGATTAATTGTTGAATTAATGTTTTTTACTTTTCGTTGTGTTTAATAATTTAATTTTACATTACATTATGAAATGATTGACAAGTTTATTATGCATGTACATGAATTATGCATGGTTTTTTTCTTGTTGGACTATATAATTATAATGTATGTAGGGAAGAATTGTACGACATTGTTTATAAATCCCAATGGGCTTGGTTGCATAAGCTATCACAGAGAAATTTAATGTGGCATGCCTCGAATTGGGGCTGGGGATGCTACATTGTGGTATCAGATCCCCATGGGGAGGATTTCGTGATGGTGTCATAGGAGTTTTTCAATGATGGTGCCTAGGTGGGGTCCTAGGGACATTACATTGTGGTATCAGAGCCCTATTGGGAAAATTTTATGATGGTATCAAAGGAATGTTTTAGTGACGATTCCCAAGTGGGATCCTAGGAACATTACATTGTGGTATCAGAGTGATGGTTTGCAACACTCGGGTTGTATGAGCCGACAACTGGGTCGAAATTGAAGTCATTGCATAGCCTTCAGAATGGAATTGGGATAAATTTATCATTTTTTAAAGTTCAAATCAATGAGAAATCGACGTGAGGATGTTGAATTATTGGTGCAGAGATAGAATCTACTACACATAGCCTACAATTGATCATGAGAAGCTAAGTTGCATAATTTTCCATGGCAGCTGGAGAGAAAAATTCAAATTTTGATCTTTGGGCATTTTTTTAAATTTGAAATTATGGAAAATTTGGATATTTTCTGTACAAAATACGTTAGGATGATTTGGGGGTGATAGATGATATCCATGGGAATAGGTGGTAGTACATAGGAGCGTCATGTCGAACCCCTGTGTCGATCGCCATACATCAGGATCAAATACCATATGGCAGATGTTTGGGACATCTGAGAATTCGGGATTCCGAAGGACCAAACAAAAGGATCTTTAGTTGAGTCCTAGATCCAAGATGCAATGAAAAATGTGTTGGACAA
>SNQJ01S0187921.1:0-17334 GCA_010110895.2 Picea sitchensis | reverse complement strand
TCATCTCCTCTGGTGATCACACACGGTGACCACAGGCTGTGGTAACAGGCGCTGTGAACTTATGATCTTCATCGAACCTGATCGACGGTTCATGATCTTGATGAATCAACGGTCCTGATCTCATCGTGATCTCACATCTCGTTGTTCCTTCGATGGAGATTCTCGTCACTTCAAGTCGCGATAGGCGAAGCTCCGAGATGGAGCTCAGATCAACGATCCACATTCTTGGTAATCCGACGGTCCCGATCTTTTCGTGATCTCGCATCTCGTTATTTCTTAGGTGGAGGTTCTCGTCACTCCAAGTTGCGATAGGAGAAACTCCGAGATGGAGCTGGATCAACAGTCCAAAATCTTGGTGCATTGATGGTCCAGATCTCTTCGTGAATTCGCATCTCGCAGTTCCTGTGATGAAGGGTCTCATCACTCCAAGTCATGATAGCCGAGACTCCGAGATGAAGTCGGATCAAAGGTCAAGATCAAACCTTGATCTGACAGTTAAGATCAAACCTTGATCTATTGGCTAAGATCAAACCCCGTTCCTTTGACTTTCCAGTCAGCGACATGACGNCACGTGTCCTCTTGATCCAACGAACCACGACTATCATATCTGCCTTGCAACTTCACCATATCTAACGGCTATTGGTCCTTCATACTTCCCCCAGATCCTACGGCCTAGATCTTCTCGCAATTTTTCCACTTCATCGTGTGAGTTCTCGACACCTTCAAGTCCTGATCTACGAAACTCCGATAAGGAGTTAAATCAATGGTCCAGATTCATTCTTGATTCAATGGCTGTGATTGAATCGTGATATCGCATATCGCGAAATCAACATTCTTGATGCATTGGGTTCTTTGCCTCTTGATATCGCGATTCGCGAAACTCCGATACAATCCATAATCAATGGTCTAGATTCATTCTCGATTCAATGGTTGCGATTGCATCGCGATATCGCATATCGTGAAATCGACATTCTTGTTGTCAAGTGTTTTTGTCACTCCAAAGTCGCAATTCACGAAACTCCGATAAGGAGTTAAATCAACGGTCCAGATCTGATCTTGACTCAACGGCTGCGATTGAATCGCCATATCACATATCACGAAATCGGGGTTCCTGATGTCAATAATCTTTGTCATGTCCAACTCTCGATCCCCAATGCCTCTCCATTGACTGGAATCAACGGTCCAAATTCAACCTCGATCTGACGGGTCAGATTAAGTCGTGATTTCTCATATCGCGATTACGCCTACTTCTCCTTGTTCTTTAAGGATCGTGCAGGTTATCCTCGATCCAACGGTGGTCGGGTTCTACGCTTGGATCTAACGTCTGAGATCTGTCCTCCTTTTCAGTGCGCTCTTCTTGTCTTCATTCAGATCTGACGGCTCTCGTTCTTTTAGTAATTTTAAATGGATCCAACGATCAGAAATGATTCTCAAGCTTTACGGGCCTTCGATCATTCGATCAACCTGAACTTATCTTCCTGAATATCACTGCACTGCTGATCATCGTTGTTGTACTTAAGCCATCATCACTGCTGTACTTTCTATCAATGACAAGCATACGCTGCCTGTTAAACATTTGCCAACAAAATGGTGGTAGAACCATCTTTTAATCCAAACCATCATATTATATCTCCCCCAACTATCAGTCATTGGATCTATCAGAAGCAGGTGGTAGTGGAGACATCCATATAACTGGGCATCAACAGTCCCTTGAGGTAAAGTTCCATTGAAAGGGTCGGATGTCACATCAACAACCACCTTAGCAACATGTCAACACGATGTGTCGAGGTATGCAACCGATGATGTGTAATACCACAAAATAATTCCATTATGGTAGTATGACATGTTTGGCAGGTGATGTGGAAACCATGTTGGAAAGGGCATCATAGAAAGTTGTGGGGGCTTAAATAGATATCATTCGTCGGATCTGAGGGCCAATGGATCTCATTCATCGATTGGTGCCAAGATACCAAGATCCAAGGTAATCCCAGAGGAATTGTTTCCCCAGATATTTGGACCCACCAGTATCAAAAGGAAACTTGCAATGGCTTGAAGTGGAAGCTCAGATCCTTAGTTCCTGGTTGGGGTAAAGTTCTAGCGTAAAGTTCCACTATCCAGATAATCGAACCACTGACAACTAGGAATATTTATTATGTTAACTTTTGAAGAAGTTTGAAGCTCGGTGCCTAGTTGGGGTAAAGTTCCAACATAGATTTCAGCGGGCCTAGATAACCGGACCACTAGCAATCTAGAAATTTTATGAATATCAATGTTGGGGATCCACTGAAGCCTAGTACCCAATTGGGGTAAGATTCCAGGATAGGGTTCCAATAGCTAGATAATCGAACCACCAATAACCAGGAGGTTTTATTTGTGTCATTTATTGGGGGATCCATGGGATCCTGATGCTCGGTTGGGTAGAGTTCCACCCCTAAGTTTTGCCTTTCAACTTGTGGGGTATGTCGTCAGATATTAGCCAATACATGCCACATTAACAAGACATCTCATCGACCACATAAGATAAAATGTTTCATTCCACATCAACATGGTTCCATGTCAATAAGTCTATGATTTTTTTTTGAAAATTTGTCTAAATTTGGGGAAAGAGAAAAAAACTTCAATCAACCATAACTTTATGCTCAAAGCTTAGTTTTGAGAAAATGAATAGTCATTTGAAAGATAAGAAGGATAAGAATCAATCTATTCATCCATGTTTTCGATATGGGTAGAAGATATCATAAACAAGTCAAAATAAGGATTTTGGTGGCATTTAGATATTGGAAATAGGATGTGAATTTCCCATATTTTCATGTATGTTTAATCTAACAAAATTTCATTTGGTTACAAATTGTGTAGACTTGAAGTCACGGTCAAAACAAATCAACATGAAGATCAATGAGGTATAATATACTCATGATGATGAAGTTAGGGGACTGAATGTAAACCTAGGATATGTTAAGACTGAATCCAATGCGAACAAAGAAGGCATAAGAAGGAGTATTGATCTTGTGGATAAAATCAAGAGCCTGCAAAGAGACATGATGACATGAAAAGATGAGAATGAAAAACATATGAAATTTCAAGAGAAACAAAACCACATCAACACCAAGTTATTGCAAAGCTTGGATCATTTGCAGAAGAAGATAGATAAGGAAGAATATTAATGGAAGGAAGAGGATCATAGATCTCACTCCAGGAGGGAAGAATCTAGAAGTGTTGGTATATATCAACATCACTCACCAAGAAACTCAACTACAAGAGAAAGGAGTAGTTGAAACTTGTCTCTTGTCTGACAACATAAGAGGAGGACTAGAGTGGATAAACTACAAGGGGAGACGAAAAATAGAAAGAGTCCTACTTTTTATGGCGGGCATTAGAAGGATGAATATGAAGAAGCATGGTTTCTAGTCATGAAGAAGTATTTTCAGATGCACACTTATTCCTCTCAAGCAGAAGCCAGAATTGCAATTTACTAGTTAAAAGGGAAAGCATCAATGTGGTGGGACCATATTGTCCAAGTCAAGAACATTGATGAAAAAAGGATAACTTAGAGGTTGTTAGGAGAATATTTTCATAAGAAATACTTGTCCAAAATTTATTATGACATAAATATGAAGGAGTTATTTGAAATCAATCTCGGGGGAATGACTATGGATGAGTAAGAAAGGATATTTTTGGAGTTGTTAAGGTATGTTGACTTCATCCAGGATGAGAAAGTCAAGATACATAGATTCTTGAGTGGTATACATACAATCTACAATGACAAGATTCAATATGATGATCCCAGAAGATTGGAGGAAGCAATAAGGAGAGCCAAGTTCCTTTATGATAAACATAAAGGAGGGACAAATTCTCTTAGAATTGGGTGGACAAGAAAAAAGGAAATATGGAGTAGAGAAGGAAAGGTTTTAAGCCACCTTTATTCAAAAACAATCCTCGGGGACAAACAACTCAAAATGAGTCCATAATGTCAGAAACTTTGGGGAAAAGACCAAGAAAAGAACCAATTAAATGTTGGAGATGTGAGGGAGATCACTTGTATAGAGATTTCCCTCACAGAGGAGAAAATAGGACTTTGCACAACATTCAAGAAGCTAATACAGTTTAATATATGGGTAGAAGCATGACAAGGATCGATGTAGCCCTGGACACCAAGAAAGATGAATTCCAGTCCCATATGATTGAAGTGGAAGGTAATATCATTGACAACCTATAGCCATTTTAATTTATTCAAGAGCTATTCATAGTTATACAGATCCTAAGTTAGTGGAAAGATTTCACTTGCAAAGAAGAAAGCATGGGAAATATTTGTTAGTTTAGTTAGCTACATGAGCTTAAAGAAGAATCAATGAATTGGTTCATGATTGTCCATTGGACATGAATGGACTAAGCACAAAATTGTATATAAACATAATACTATTAGGTTCTTATGACTTCTAATTTCTATGGATATCTTGGACAAGCGTCATGTTGTCCTAGACTATTATAACAAGCAATTCACATGCCTTGAGGAATAAGGAAACTTAAGATTAGTTTAAGGCATTCCATGAGCAATGACAGTTAGATAAATTTCCGCTAGGCAGAAAAAAATAAGTGTCTGGAAGGGATGCCAAATATACACAATTCACATGGAAGAAGTAACCAAGGATAAAGTGCCAAGTCTTGAAGACTTTGCAATTCTAGGAGAGTTTGAAGATGTTTTTGGAGAAATACTAGGCTTACCACCTAAAAGAAACATAGATTTCTCCATTAACCTAATTCTAGGAGAAATTTTAGTGTCCAAGACACTGTACAAAATTAGCATATTAGATCTTAAGGAACTACAAATGCAACTTGATGGGTTGTTGAAGAATGGGTACATACACCCAAGTGTGTCACCTTGGGGTGCCCCAGGGCTTTTTGTAAAGAAGAAGGATGTAACCTTATGAATGTGCATTGATTTTAGGCAATTGCATAAGGTGACAGTGAAGAAAAAGTATCATTTGCCAAGGATAGATGATCTCTTTGATCAGATGAAAGATGCGAGGGTATTTTCCAAGGTTGAATCTTAGGTCAGGCTACCATCAAGTAAGGATTAAAGATGAAGATATCAACAAGACCTCCTTTAGAAAAAGGTATGGTCATTATGAATTTGTAGTGGTGCCACTTGGGCTATCAAATGCACCAGTTGTGTTCGTGTGTTTGATGAGTGACATTTTCATTAAATATTTGGATAACTTTATCATTGTTTTCCTAGATGACATACTTATCTACTCTAAGTATAAAGAGGAGAATCATCAACATTTAAGGATGGTGTTACAAGTGTTAAGGGAGCATCAAATTTATGTAAAGTTGAGCAAGTTCTCATTTTATCAGAGGAAAATCCATTATTTGGCTCACATTATTTCAGAAGAGGGCATAGCAGTGGACTATATAAGATTAAAAAAATCATAGAGTGGCCAGTTCCAAGGAATGTCACAGAAGTCAGGTCATTTGTGGGACTAGCAAGATACTATAGAATATTTATAAAAGGGTTTTCAAAGATTGCACATCCTATTACTTCTTTGAAAAATAAGGGTGTGAAGTTTGAATGGTCTGAGGAATGTGAAGAGGGATTTATTCATTTAAAGAAATTGTTAAAAACTACACTAGTGGTAAGGATTGCAAATCCAAATGCAGATTTTGTAGTGTACACAGATGCTTGCAAAGAAGGATTAGGTGGTGTCCTTACCCAGAATGGTCATGTGGTCTGATATGAGTCTTGGAAACTCATGGAGAATGAAAGGAACTATGCCACACATGACTTAGAACTGGTAGCCATTATTCATGCATTGAATATGTGGAGACACTACCTTGTGGGGAGGAGATTCGAATTTAGGATAAACCACATTGGTCTAAAATATATGTTCAGACAGTCAACTTTAAATGTGAGACAAGTAAGATGGATATAATTCCTCAATGAATATGCTATAAACAATATCAAAGGAAAGGAGAATAGAGTAGTTGATGCACTTAGCAGGAGGGTGCATGAGATGCATGCTTCAACCATAAGCATGTATGTCTCTAATTTAAAGGATAGAATTCTTGAAGCTATTAAATCAGATCAGTTGTATGTGTAAGAAAGGTAGACATTGCAACAAGGTAAAATTCAACATAAATTTAAGGATTATGCATTGGAAGAGGATGGAGTTATCAGGTACAAAGGCCAATTATATTTGTCGAATGCACAGTAGCTGAAAAATAATGTGTTGAAAGAAATGCATAGTGTGCCTTATGATGGGCACCCAAGTTATCAGAATACCATAACATCTCTCATAGGTCAATACTTTTGGCCAGTCATGAAGAGGGGTGTGGTTGATTATATAGCCAAATGCATGGAGTGCTATAAAGTTAAAGTTCAGCATGGGCATCTAGCCAGATTGTTGCAGACATTATCCATTCCTAAGTGGAAATGGGAAGTGGTGACAATGTATTTTATCCCCAATATTCCCAAAATAGTGAAGCAACATGATTCCATCATGGTGGTGGTGGATAAATTAACCAAGGAAACTCATTTTGTGCAAGTAAAGCTGGCACATAAAGCGGTAAATATTGTAGACATTTATATGAAAGAAATTGTCAGGTTGCATGGTGTTCCCAAGGAAATTGTGTTTGACATAGATCCTAAGTTCACTTCAAATGTTTGGAAGGGATTATTCAAGTAGTTCAAAACGAAGATAAAATTCAATACAATAGATAACTTAGAGACAGATGGCTAGACATAAAGAGTCAATCAAGTAATTGAAGATATGCTACAAATGTATGTGATGAACAAGCCTTCCCGGTGGGAAGACTACCTCCATTTGGTGGAGTTTTCTTACAATAATGTATATCAAGCGTCGTTAAATATGATTCCATTTGAGGCACTTTAAGGAAGAAAGTGCAACACTCTAGTGAGATGGGATAATCCAACAGATAGGGCAGTTGTTGGAACTGAGATGCTCAAGGAAATGGAAGAACATATGACCAAGATTAAGAAGAAATTGAAAGTTTCCCAAGATAGAAAGAAAATATATGTTGATAAGGGAAGAATGCACAAAGAATTTAAAGTGGGTGATCATGTGTTCTTGAAAGCGAAGGCCAAGAGAAGTTCCCCAAAGTTGGGAAACTGTTCAAAATTGGTAGCACATTATTGTGGATCATTTGAAATACTGGAAAGGATTGGGCCTATTGCTTATATGTTAGCATTACCTGCATCTATGCATGTGTATAATTTTTTCCATGTGTCATTACTTAAGAGATATGTGTTTGATGCTAATCATGTTATTGATTGGACATTGATTCAGGTGGAGCATGAAGGTGAATTCTAGGTTCATCCTATGTGCATCATGGATAGGAAAGTCAAGTTGCTTGAGAATCAAGCAATAGTATTGGTAAAGGTCCAATGGACCTATTATGGTCCTAAATATGCTACATGGGATCATGAGGACATCGTGAAGGACCATTACCTACATCCTTTTGGATATTTTTGAAGAATTTTGAAATTAGCATTGTACAACATTCACTGAGGATAGTGCACAAAATAAGGGGGAGGGGAATGTAACACCCAAAGTACACCCCTATATGTATTTGTACATATTTTTATTAGGCTAGTGAGTCGGGATTATTTTGGTACAGAGCGCCTTGTATGTGTGTATGTTTAGGCCAGAGTTCCTGTGTGATATGAGGATGGTGAGCCTATAAGTTGTGGTCCGTGAGCCAAGATTTGTATTTTTGTAAATCGCATTGTCATTATTAATAAATATACATCATTGTTGCATACTTCAGGACAAAAAGAGTATGGGGGGATAGGAATTCACGAGATGGAAAGGGGGATTAAAGGGATTATGAGAAAGGGATTATGCTAGGGGGTTAAGCCTAAGGAATATAATAAAACATTCCTAAAAATTCCAAGTCTAAAGTTATTGCCATGTTTATGTTTTTGTCCTAAATCTTGAGGAGGGATAAATTCCCAAGAGAGAGGAAGTGGTTACTCTTGTGCCACTTGTCATTTTGTTTGAATGCATACTTAATTTGGAGGCTTAGTGTTTTTGGGGGATCTTCAGTCAATCATTTTAATTGTTGATGGTTTGATTCTGATACTACATTCCCTATTGTGGGATGAACCAGAAAAGGATTGGAGCTACGAGCTATTGGAACGGTCACCATGTAAATCCTTGGTGCTTTAGGTTGTGAATAAGTAGGTTTTCAGGCCTTTAAAGTGAAGAAGAACATTAACAATCCTATTGATCAATTCTCCTTGGTTGGGAGAGTTTGTTGGGATATGTTTACCTGTGTGTTGGCCTTGTAGGTGCCCATAATATCCATAAGAGTAGCCTTATGTTCCAAGTGCCGTAGAGCTCTAAGACTTCTTGGTTGTCCTATTGTTGAATCCTTGGAAAGGAAGTAGTATGATTGAAGGAATATGGAGAAGTGAAGGGGTACACTTCCTGGGGTGGGACAAGATGAGAGGAATGAAAGGTTGTGAGGTGGAACTGTTGCTAGACTTAGTTCCATTGGCCTAGTTTTTCTTGCTAGTATTGTTAGACCTTAGTGGGACTGGTGAGAGTAAATTTTACCTAGTGGAGTCATAGCCTTGGCTTGAGGGTGACCTACTATTGAGAATTGGAATAATAATGTCTACGGATGGGAGGAATGTTGGAGGTCTACAACTAGTTTGTGTTTTCTTTAAAATGTAAGTGTTACGTGTGAAATGATTAATTGTTGAATTAATGTGTTTTACTTCCACTATATTTAATAATTTAATTGTATCTTTCATTGTGAAATGATTGACATTTTATTATGCATGTACACGAATTATGCATGGTTGTTTTCTTGCCAGATTGTATAACTATAATGTATGCGGGGTAGAATTGTACAATAGTTTTTATAAAGCCTGATGGGATTGCTTGCATAAGCTATCAGAGAGAAATTTTATGTGGCATGCCTCGGATTGGGGCTAGGGATGCTACATTGTGGTATCAGAGCCCTGTTGGGTAGATTCTTTGATGGTATCAGAGGAATGTTTCAGTGACAATGCCCAAGTGGGGTCTTGGGAACGTTACATTATTGGGTTATGGGGTCATTCAAGTCTAGGGTAATTTATTAATATTTTTTTGGTGTATTCCCTCACCATGGGTTGGGGGAAAAGTGTCAGATATGAGGTATATAGGGCCTTTTCTAAAGGATATTGAATCAAATAACTTGCAAACAACCTAACACATGCTAGTATTCAACGAAATTTCATACATAATAAAATGAAACCCTTGGATATTCCCTTTAAATATATATAAATTGATAAATAACATATAAGTATAGGGTTAGAGTTACCTCCTAACTCTCTAGCATATTCCCTAACATGCACCATTTCCACATCAACATAAAACATCCAATCCACCCTCCATCAAAACAAATAAAAAACCCAAGAAATAATGAGCAATAGCTTTAGAAAAATATTCTTGCTTTATTCTCCAATGCTTTACAAATGAGAGTGTCTCATGTTCTATAGATGAAGAGGAGGCTCAAAACCATTTACAAAAACCATGGGTAAGCTCAATACCATAGGTAAAATCATTTTCTCTAATAAACCACGAGAATAATAATATATAAAATGTGATTTTACAATAAAATTTTGATTTCCCCCCTTAGAAAAGGTTAGAAAAGGTCAAAGAATAATAAAATAATGCTCCAAGAGGTGTGTCCCTCTTAAAAAGGGTAAAACATGGTCAAATAGTCCAATCTCTTAGCTTTCTCAAGGAGATAAGCCACGTGTCAAAGAATAATTCGCCCCTCCTTTAAGTTATGATAATGTGCATGTGATAAAAAAGAAAAGGGAATGCTTCATGTGTCCAATAGTACTCCAATGTGTAATATCCACCTAAGCTGATGGGTTTGGCCTCCTAGAAAAACATTAATTTGTAATTCGAAGTGACAATTTCCTAGTAACCCTAACAATTAAATTAATTTTGATACTTGCCTAAGTTTTACCTAGGGGAATATTATCAATTGTTTTAAATGAGTCCATTCTTAAGGAAAACCCATATTTCCTAGTTTTTTTAGGTGGAAGATAGGAAATTAATGAAATTAGTGATGAAAAGTGGAAGGGGGATGATCCATGTGATGACCCTCAAAGTCATATACATGCATTGGTCACCCTCTTAGATTTTTATGCCTCTAGATTTATTTTAATTAGTAGTTTTTTATGGTATCTTTCTAGAGGGACATTTTCATTGAGTTAGCTTTCTTGGCCCATTTTTCTTTATTTGTTACCACTTTAGCCTTTTTCTTTAGATGTTCACTTTATTGAACAAGTCCTTATTTATTGCATTTTCTTTAGAGAACCAATGACTAGGGGTATTGGCCTTTTAATAAGAGGCATTGATCAAGTTTTATTTTTTTTTTGGCTTGACTTTTCACTTCACCTCTTAGCCTTTGTGGCTTTATTTGATTTAGGATTTTAATTTTGAAATTTGAAAGATCATACATGGTGAGATTTCATTTTTTTAATGTGGATAGAGACGAGTGATACTTAGGGAGATGGAAAATGATTAATATGGTTAGTATGTGTATCTTGCTATATATTCTAAACACCTAGTAGTACAAGTCATCTTAGGAAAGACACACTTCTAACAGAAAAGACGTTCCCCAAGGTAATACATTGCAAGTAATAAAATTTGTATGTTATGAAATTCTAATCAACAAATGCAGGGTAACCACAACTTAATGACATGCTAGTAGGTTATATCATCATGCCCAGGTAAATATTAAACATGGAGTAATCTATGAAGATACTTGGACCATCAAGGTGTATCTGATATCTAAGGATTTGAAATGATAAAAACCATGGTTCATTGAGCAAGCATCATGTCTCAATTAGAGAGATAAAGGAATATGTCTAGATCTAATAAAATAGGTATGATATGTCATGCAGGAAGGTACATGATATCTATGTGAGGGTATCCAAAAACATTTGCTACCCTTGATATGGTAACAAGAAGCCTCCCTTGTGTTGGATTTACTCCACTAAAAAGAGGGAAGTTGTTTCCTAGGTGACAGTGGTGACATCTTCCATTGTTCCACTAATCTTGGCACCTTGTGAGGGATTTGTAGTAAGGTTATATATTTGTTTGGTAACAAGATCCTCAATAAAATCCAATAACAAATCCGACCATAAGTGAGCCATTGTTGCAAGAATTTAATATTGTCCCACAAAAAAATTGTAATAAGAAAAATATGGAAATTGATCAATTATCAAAGCTCAACAATGTTGATCTATAAACTATCATGGATATTCCAGTGGAATAGTTTGTCACAACAGAACTTATAATATTCTGCAATTTTTTACTATGTATTTGTTTACTTTAGATTTTAGATTTAATATTACTAGCTTAGCACACAAAATATTGAAATAAATTGAAGTTGAAATGAAAGAAGCTAAGAAAATAACACACCATCCACACAATGAACACAATATTTACCCTAGGAAAACCCATCTAGAAGGTGAGGCCTATGCCTTTCTCTTTTATTCTTAGCTATGAAATGCAAATACAATGAAAGTGCACTCATTATGGAGTTTCCATAGACATTATGGCATGTCTCACTGCTACATGATATTTTGCTTCCTCTGTTCTGATTCAATATCCCACTCCCAAATATAATAACAGTGGAACCCATTCCTTCCCTAACGGTCGAGTATTTAATATGGAAAGATAGTCGTCTAGGGTTAGCTCTGCATGTGTGAGTAATGAAAGTCGGCATGGAATCCATTTGATATCATGGTGGTCGATAAGATAGGTCAACTTGTTGGAGACATAACTTCCATATATAAACTTTGATTGAGGTGATCTTGACATTGCTAGAGAGATCTCAATGTGTAGAACAATGTTAAGAGCTACACACTTTTTTTGCAAATTTTTGACCCAAAAGATGCCATTTGATTCCTCAAATAAGTTATAGAATTTCATACCCCCTAGATCACTAAAGTAGGACCTGCCCCTAAAATGGGCCCTAAAATCCAATAGATCCACTTTTTACACCCAAAAAGTACCAAAATATATTACCAATTATACAATAATCCATTTCAAATTATACCTACCCATTTAGGGAGGATTTTTGTCCCCAATCACTTTTACTAAAGGTGAGGAAATTTTTACCTTCTCCCTAGAGTGCCATTTAGCCATACCTGAAAGTTTTCATCCCAGGTTGTGAAAGTTCATGCTACCCCGACCATCTAGTTGTTTTGGACTTCTTTTGGAAAAAAATCTTCTGCTAACTCTAGCTGAGCTTCTAGTGCTAATTTCTCTATGATAGGTAAGTCTTACTCATCACTTCCCTAGTCCAACATGAAAGGTCCATAGAGTTTCATATTTTCCACATTCACTACTGAGTAAATGCATATATATATGTTGGTAGACTAAGTCTATAGGAATGATCACCCACCTTTTCCAATACTCCAAAAGGACCATACTGTAGATCTGTGATGTTCTTACCATGGCCCTATAACATTTCTTTGTTTAAATTCAACCAAAATCTATCTCTTACCTTGAATGTTATCGTAATTATGTCTTGATCATGTCGGGCCTTGTACTTTTCCTATGACTTATTTAATGCCTCATATTCTTGAAAATGGATCTACTGTGATCTTATCAATAAATTTTTCAACCTTTAATGTTTCTCTTGTGGTTTCTTCCCTTACTCCTCCTTGCTATCCATATACAATATCTAAGGGTGAAGGTGGAAGATACCCAAAGAAAGTTTCAAAAGAGGAATGTTGGGGCATAGTCGGTAGACTTGGGGTTCAACATTAAATCACCAACAAATCCCTAAATGTAATGTCCCTTTCGGCATCATCCGCAAGTCGGTGAATTCTCACCTAAGGTACCTATGGGGACCGCAGGAACCAAGTTTCAGTAGTCATAGGGGAATATGAGGCATTCATCCTAACCATTCACTTAACGTATATTCATTTATCATGTGCATGAAATTGTAACAACATAATAACCTATGACAGATTCATCTTATATACTCATTCATAATACACGCGGAAACATCAGATAAACATTCCTATTAAGTATTAAACATATACTACATGTGCACAATAAACATAATAAACCAATACATCATGACAACAGACACATCAGAACACAAGGATTTAACGTGGTTCACCCCAAACTGGGCTACGCCCACAATGATTGGCTTATTATATTATTCATTCATAGTCTCCATTACATTCATGTGTACTGGACTTATACAATGATATTCAGTTAAAACCCAAACCTTCCCATGTCATTCTATGTTGCAGTGCACAGATACCTCTCTACTCATATTCAATTTATCCCATATTTGACAACTCCACAAAACAACCAACAGTATCGAACTTATGAGATATTCATCAACTTCTCTAACCTCACATATCGAAGCATCATCAATGAACTAATGAAGAACAACCCTCTATCCCAAAAAACCATTACATGTTTATACATATTCAATAGGGCTAAGCCCGCTACAAAGTGGTTACAAAGTGGAAAAAATGTCCCAAAACTCCTAACTATCTTCCTCCTTTTGCGCACTAACTCCTGAAAATGCACTAACTTATTTCCACGTGTGTCTCCCCTTTGATGAATTTTCGTATGATCCATTCCTATGCGATTCCCAAAACTTACCCAAAATTGACCTGCTCCAACAGCCCCCCAACACTCACATGTGGCTCGTCTCAAGCCACTTCAGCGTTTCTTCCAAGTTTCCATGAACTTTTGAAATGTTTCTCTAGCCATTGTGACATTTTCTTTGGCTTGTGTTTCCTGCTGCATAATTTCCTCTACCATCTCTGCAGTAAAATGAGTGTTCAAATTTTCAACACTTTCTTGTACTACCTGCTTGACTATGCCCTACGTAGCTACCACTTTTGTTTCCATCTTGTATACTTTTTATTCTAACATTTTTATCTTCTTTTCACAAGCCTGCTACTCCACCCTCATCTGGTTCATCTCTGAATATAACTTCCTATTTTCTACCATTGTTGTCATCATGTATATGGGTGGTAATGTGCTCATCACTTCCTTGAATTTATGCGCCTTGTCCTGCACAACTTGTAGTTTCTTCCCAATTTATTGTAATTCTATATCTCCTGACAATTGAGCCCATATTCTCATGATTTTTGCATATAAATTAGCACATTCTGCTTCCAAACTTTTGAGTTTTTCGATGGTTGTTGTCATCATATTCTCTCTTTGTGTTTGTTCCTCTGGTGGAGTACTCATAATCTGTCTATAAATCAATGATATTTGTGCGAAAACCATGAATGGATTCACTAATCTTTGTCAGATGTTATTCTAGCGTAGTGTCTTCCTCTCTAGGCACTTCTGGAATAATGTTGTAAACCCCCTGGACCACCTATTTTATCCTCACAGTCCTCTATGCGGCCTCATCCCTCTCCTACCTAATTGATCATATTCGTCTTGCAAAATATCCTTGTCTTGGAATACCTTTGTCAACTCTATTGATGTTGACATTGCGCGCAGTTGAAGTTCCTCCATCACACTCATTTGCAACTCATATATCACTTCTACCAATAATTGGGATAACACTAATTTAATATGACTAAGTGTATTTTCTTGCTCCTTCAACTCTATCATGGGGAACTCTAAGGCTCACATTGTTATTTTCATTACCCAACACTCTCCTGATGTTGCCACTAAGTGGGATGTCATCAGTTGTGCCTTTGTCATCTACGTTATATTCCCTATTTGTTTATTTTCCCCTATGTTAATTGTTTCTATTCTTGTTGTCTCCAAAAAATGTTGTAGTGCAGAAATATGTTCTTGAATAGCCAAATGATTTTATTCTTACTTCTGCGTCGCTCACTCAAAATATTCCTCACTCACCTCCTTGACTTGATCTACAATTTTTTCGAAGTAATCTTCTGACCAAGCCTAGGTGGCCACTTGCTTAACTACATTCCTCTTCTTTCATTGAGGGATTGATTTACCCTTATATGTTTATTTCCTCTTCTCTCATGGGACAGGGACTATCTTATGTGTTCCTCCTACACCATTTCCTTCTCTTTCTTGTTCTTTTTCTTCTTCATCATCATCATCTATTTCCTCTACTTCAGGGTTTTGTTTCTCTAGTTGCTCTTTTTCTGTCATTGGGATAATCCAATCATCATCCCAATATTCCATGATGTGTCTCATATCTTCCTCAATTATCCTGTATTGTGTGGGAAATCATTCCCGACTTGGGTCCTTCTTCACTTGAATATAAATGTGATGGTGCCCTTCCTTAAATTGTGCAACTGGATTGTACGCTTCTACCACCTATGGTAATATTCATGGTGTCTTCTGGATGATTTCCCTAATTACCTCCTTATAGATATAAAAATATATGGGTTTATCCTGCTGTCTCGCCTTGTGCGCAGTGTTGAAATATTTGTTGTCATTGATGTCAACCCTTGAAGAAGTACGGTAACCCCAAAGGTATGGTTATGGTACCCGAAGTTAATCGAGGGAAAATGTCATGAAGGAAAGTGTAAATGTAGGTAACTCACTCATGGATGAATAGTCCTCATCATGGTTTTTTCGATGATAGGTGGCATACCATGTGGTTCCTCATGGTTGAGGAGTTATGGCCTTGTGAATTTGGAAGCCCCAAAGAATGGTCAAGAAGCCCCTAGTTGGTTACAAGTCTTTAATAAAAGGGTAAAGTGGTTGTAACAAGAAAGTACTAGAAGCCCTAATATTAAGGAGAGAGGTAACTAAGACAAAGTATAAATACAACTCAAGAAGTTTCTCATAAATACATTCACTCACTCATTCTATTGGATATCTTCTAGTGAACTAGTGATCTATTGGCAAGTTTTGTGACGGAAATTTCTGAGGTAGAAAAGAAGGAGAAGTGTGGGAGTTTCGGCATTGCAGAGGAGAGTGGAAATTTATTAAGAAGCCCTAGTTTATTTGACTCCATGGTTCAGACTACTAGTGTCTCGTGAGGACCCCGTGGGTTGCATAATACCTATCATGTGAGACCCCAAAAGACAAAATTCCTTAGTACCGCGAGGACAAGACAAGTTTGGGGGAAATTCTAGTACCAGGTCCCCAAATTCAGAAGATAACTCATAGGACAACATTACAATACTGTTTCAATTCAACTACAAAGGTACATGTATGTTCATGAGTATGTTATGAAGGTTAACATATTGGTTATGGATATGGTACATGCTTAAGGAATGCTTGATGTATGGTTGAGGCATTGATACATAGTTGAGGTACGTCTTGGAAACATGGTTGATTGAGGTATACTCTGGTATCTAATTATGACATGACTAGTATGGTTCACATCATTGAGATGTTCTTGTTGATGTATACATTTGATGTATGGTGGCATATGAATGAGGAACATGCTTTGTTCTTTGAGGAACTTCATTGATGATATGGTATAGGTCTATACATGATTGATTCTATGATATATGGTATAGGTTGTATTCATGGTTGATGTTATGGTTAGCATATATTATGGTTTATGATTGATGCATGTTATAGTTCACATGTTGGTATATAGTTGATGCATGGTATGGTACATGCACATAGGTTGGATACAATGACAGGTTAATGATCAGTTACAAGTGATGAGACAAAGACAGTGGTAGAGACAATGACAATGACATATTTATAGTGGCAGTGATTATGGTAGTGATAGTTGGTCTACACTTATATTTCAGGGCGGAAAGACGGGGCAAGGAAAGGGGGTTGTAGCCACCTTCCAGTTGGTGTTGGAGAACACATGGAGTTGGAGCCTGAGAATTAGGAGGTTGTAGCCTCCTTCTAGTTGGAGCTAGAGAATTCAAGGGGTCATAGCCTCCTTCCAGTTGCAAGTGGAAAATTGGGAAGTTGGTGCTTCCAATGAATGTATTTATTTGATATATATATAATAAAATAATTTTGTAGTTTTATCCCATTTGGGTTTCCCCGTAAATATTGGTGTACTATGTATATTATGTGATATTGTTGATGAGATGATGCTTATGTTTATACTATTGATGATATATTGAATGCTAATGATAAACTGCTGAACATTGTTGAAGAATATACATTTTGGTTAAAAGTAATAAAAGTGTTCATACCTATTCATCCCCCCCTCAGTATTCCAACAATTGGAATTAGAGCAGGTCCTTTGAGAAGTAATATAACCATTGGAAGGAGATCATGGAATACACTAAGATTGGAGCACCCATATTTGATGGACAAAACTATGCCTTCTAGAACAAAAGGATGAAAAACCTTTTATAGGCACAAGTATTTGATGTTTGGAAGTCAGTAGTAGATGGATATACAACACCAACCA
>SNQJ01S0187920.1:6044-24453 GCA_010110895.2 Picea sitchensis | reverse complement strand
AGCCTCGTGACAAAATGCTTCACCTTCTTTTCATCTTTGATATCTTCATAATCTAAGTACTTATCTAGGGCTCTTATCCAATCCAGGAGCTCTTCAACATCCAATTTTCCTTCATACATTGGGATTTCCATTTTCTCTCTGGCTCCCATTCTTGCAATAGAATTCAACAAGTGTTCCTCTACAATGTCTTCTACTACAACTCCTTCTACTTCCATCTCTTCACTTTCATCTTCACTGATGTCACCAGCATATGGTTCTCTCCTCTGTGTTGTCTCCATGGCATATAATATGGCATGGAGTTGCCTCATTTCTTCCTCCATGGATGGATTTGCTACATGTATGTTCCTACATCCTCTTGGAGGCATGGCTCCAAGATGTCTCCTTGGTGGCATAGTTATAAACCTACTTCCTCATAGAGATAAAATACAGGCTCTAATACCACTTGATGCAGACCCCCACCCTCACCTAGGGTCCAATGACCTCCCGGTCTAAGGATCTCAAATTTACAGGAGATGAATTAGCTCTCTAGGTCCCTTTGAAACTCTTCTATTCAATTTCCATAGGTCTTTTCTATTGATTTTAGGCCAAATTTGGTTCTATGATAGGATATTTCCATCTAGGCACTTCCTCCACGTGAACCTAGGCTCAAAACCAGGGGCTTACCTATTTTTTATGCCTAATTCAGGACTTTGAGGCCTTCACACTACATGCGTCTCAAAAGGAACACTCAACAATCCTCCCGAACCAAAGCTTCATGAAGTATCAAAATCCCCTTTTGGATCAACAACTTGAGCAATGACAGGTAGACGATCCATATCCCTTCGGTATTTCAAGGCTTCGGGGGTTCTCCCATTTCCACACCTTGTACACTTCCCTGAACGTCGGTGTAACGGGATGGACCTTTTCCCTCCACGTGTCCTATTGGAAATCAACAGTTAATGGTATTTCGGCCTTCAAACCGAAATTTCCTCAATGTTATCCACTCCTCCTTACTTCTGAAGTCTCCTCCTGTTGAACCTTTCACCTAAATGACACCTATTGCTTAGATCGACAGCCTGGATGCACTACGGGACCCCAGGCCTCCAGGAGTCTTAGGACTTCACACCTCTACCTTGGTCTCTTCAAAGTGCTCTAACACCAAAGTGTGGGATCACGTGATGCGTGTCCCCGCAAGATCTGATGGTTACAATTGATTTGGGCCCTTGGGGATTTCAACTCCTCTGCACTTGTCTCCCATGCATCTTTCCCCAATCTGACAGTCGTCAACTCTTCGGGCATTCTCCTGCTATATCTCCACCACCGCTTCTTCAAACTATTTCCTTAAAGGGATTCCTAGTCACTACCCTTCCTCAACTTAATTTTCAAAGGTATATGAGACCTATACCTCCCATCTTTGCATTCCCTTCGAACTTTAAGCATTAGGACTTTGAAAATTTTCTAAGTATTTTCTCCTTGAGGTTGAGATCGTTATCTCTCCTGATCTTGTTCCTATAAGGTATTAAAACCTGGAGCGCACTCCTTGCATCCTTGGAACCTCTACAACAATTGACTATTATCCCTCTCATAAATATTATGAGAACAACTTGGCCTGCGCACTCCTTGTGTGGCCTTGTGCTTCCTCTGCACTACCACTATCAAAGATCCAACGTTATCCCTCCTAATCTTCTTTGAGTTAAACTTAACTCTGTCAACGCACTCCTTGCATGAGCTCTCATAAGAGAAACAATTGAAACTTATTCTAAGTCCACAAATTAATGCATTTAATCACAAAATGCATTCATAAACACAAGAACAAGTATAAACATAGAATTCAAATGAACAGAAAAACTACAATTCATTCAAATAAACACAGTAACATTAAAACCAAACATTTGGATTACAACTTCTCTATTCTATTCATTCAAGTGATAATATACATAGATACAGGAATTCCTCCACTGCCTTCAACAACTTATACAATACTCTCTGGCTCTCAACAACAACAACTCTCTCTCTCTCTCTCTCTCTCAATAATAACTATCACACAATCAGAAACAATGATAACAACAACCTTCAATAGCCTACATTGGGAATAAAATACACATACTTATACTCGAAGTGGCTTCTAGAGCCTTCCCTCCAACCTACCTTAGTGTTATCCTATCAGGATTTATGAATCCACCTACTAAGGAATAAAAAGTTAATATCATTTACAAATAAGATAAGGATTGATATGCAACCTCTATACAATACAACCTTTACATTAAAGTCATATTAATCTGAGAGGATCTTTAGGGATGTCCTTAGCCTCCAATTCATTAATTACATTTCTTTTCATGAAATTCAAATTCATAAAGGTGTGCCCTCATTTGTAGAATCCAAATCAACTCCATATATGTGTTGTTTGATGTGTTGTCCTCCAGCCTGTCCTCCTTTTTTAATGTTGATGTAGATGCTCCTGCATCAGAAGGCATGGCATGGGAAGGTATGAAATGAAAATTCAAGGTAAGGAAAGGAAATTAAAGGAAGGGAAAGGCTAGACATGGAAAGGAAAGAATTCAAATTCATAAAGGTGTGCCCTCATTTGTAGAATCCAAATCAACTCCATATATGTGTTGTTTGATGTCTTGTCCTCCATCATGTCCTCCTCTTTTAATGTTGATGTAGATGCTCCTGCATCAGAAGGCATGGCATGGGAAGGCATGACATGAAAATTCAAGGTAAGGAAAGGAAATTAAAGGAAGGGAAAGGCTAGACATGGAAAGGAAAGACGGGGCAAGGCATGGAAAGGAAATGCAAGGAGTGGCAAGGAAAGGAAAGGCATGGTATGAAATGTCAAGGAAAGGCAAGGAAAGGAAATGAAAGGAAAGGCAAGGCATGGAAAGGAAATGCAATAAAAAGAAAGGAAATGCAAGGCAATGCAATCTAGACATGGAAAGACAGGGCATGGCAAGGCAATGCCTATGTCTATGTCTATGTCTACGTCCAGGTCTAGATCTAGGACAAGGTTGTGGTCTAGGTCTAGGTATAGTTCTATTTCATGGTCTAGGTCATGGTGTAGGTCAAGGAAAGGAAAGGCAAGGCTATACAAGGAAAGTCAAGGAAAGGAAAGATAAGGAAAAGCGAGACAAGTCATGGTAGGGCAATGCAAGGAAAAGTAAGGCTAAACATGGCAAGGAAAGGTCTAGGTCTAGGTCTAGGTATGGGTCATGGTTTAGGTCTAGGTTTAGGTCTAGTTCTAGGTATAGGTATAGTTCATGGTATAGGTATAGGTCTATACCATGACCTAGGTCTATACCAAGACTTAGATATATACCATGACCTAGACAATGACTTACACCTACATCTACACCTACACTTTCACCTTTCCTATACATAGACCTAGACCATGACCTAGAATTGGACCTAGACCTAGACCTAGACCTAGACCTAAACCATGACCTGGACCTAGAGATATAGCTATAACTACACCATTACCATAACCTAGACAATGACCTAGACCATAACATAGACATATACCTATACCTAGACAAGGCAAGGTGAGACAAGACAAGAAAAGTCAAGGCAAGGCATGACAAGGAAAGGAAAGGTAAGACAAGGCAAGACAATACAAGTCAAGGCATGGCATGGAAAGTCAAGGCAAAGAAAGGCAAGGCTAGACATGGAAAGGAAAGGCATGGCAAGGAAATACAAGGCATGGAAAGGTAATTCATGGCATGGAAAGTGAAGGAAATGCAAGGAAAGGAAAGGATATACATGGAAAGGTAAGGCAAGGCAAGGCAATGCAAGGAAATGAAAGGAAATATGAGGCATGGCAAGGAAAGGAAAGGCATGGAATGGAAAGTCAAGGAAATGCAAGGAAAGGAAAGGGTATACATGGAAAGGAAAGGAAAGGGAAGGCATGGAAAGGAAAGGTATAGGTCTAGGTCCAGGTCTAGGTATGGCAAGGAAAGGAAATTTAAGGCATGGTAAGGAAAATAAAGGCATGGTAAGGAAAGGCAAGGCATGGAAAGGAAAGGCATGGCATGGTAAGTAAAGGTAAGACAAGGAAAGTCTATACATGGTAAGGAAAGGAAAGTCAAGGCATGGATATACATGGAAAGGTAAGGTATAGGTATAGGTATAGGTCTATGTATGGAAAGGCAAGAAAAGGAAAGACAAGGCATGGAAAGAAAATGCAACACAAGGAAATGCAATACAAGGCATGGTAAGGAAACACAAGGTAAGGCAAGGAAATACAATGCAAGGAAAGTCAAGGAAATGTAGGGCATGGAAAGGAAAGGCATGGCATGGAAAGTCAACGTAAGGCAAGACAATGTAAGGAAAGGAAAATATATACATGGAAAGAAAAGGCAAGGCATGACAAGGAAGGGTCTAGGTATAGGTCTATGTTTAGGTATGGCAAGGCAAGGAAATTGACATGAAGGTCTTTAGGTATAGGTCTATGTTTAGGTATTACAAGGCAAGGAAATGAAATGCAAGGAAAAAGAGACAAGGTATGAAATGGAAAGTCAAGGAAAGACAAGTCAATGCAAGGAAAGGTATGATGATATGGCGTTGACAAGGCAAGGCAAGGAAATTAAAGGTAAGGAAAGGAAATCCAATGGAAGGAAAAGTCAAGGAAATGCGGCATGAAAGCAAAGGAAAGGCATGGTTGGAAATATATCACGGAAATTCAACAAAGAAGGCGAAGGGAAAAATTCATATACATGGAAAGGAAGGCATGGAAATGCAAGGAATGGTACGGAAAGGCAAGACAAGGAAATGAAAGCCAAGGAAAGACAAGGTAATTAGGGAAGTTCATTAAAGACCCAATGTCATGTGATTTTGAACACCATGACATGATTAAGAGGAAAATTGCAACAGGAAAATTATATCATTTTCTTATATAATGGTTAATAAATTTGTTTGGATGTACTTTTCAACATTATTATGACCATATTAAGATGCAAATTCGTTCATATAGGTTTCCATTAGTACGTTGTGGTTGGAATTATTTTTTGGCATTAACACTTTTGGGGAAAATGGAAATTGGTGAATAGTTTGTTTCTTTAATACATTAAGTGGAAAAATAGCCAAATGGAAAAATTTAGCCCTTAAAATTTTCTTTGAAATCTTTACAAGTTCATCAAGTTTTCCCAAAACCCTTGTAGTAAGTCTCAATTATATATATATGTTTCATTTGTATCATACAATTTTAATAATTTGGGCTTATGCATATAACTAAGTTTGATATATTTAACCTTGAATTTTACAAGATATTGATTAGAGTGGTTTGAGTGATATAATAGGAGAGAAAGGATTGATAATATCAATGGTTTTTATGCCATACATTCCACATGACTGTAACTAGCAAAAAGAGAGCCATGTGTTTACCCAAATCTAGTTAAGGACCATACATTCCTCAACATAAAATAAACAAACATAGAAATTCATAAAAAAGTGTGTCATGAAATATGTGTGTGTGTGTGTGTGTTCAACATCATCTAAACTGTACTTTTTTTACAAAATGGCACATCATGCCCAATATACAAAACCGAAACAAGTATCCTAACATAGAAATTTTCCATATGGTGTCCTAGATACAAAATGGCAGTCAGTGGTCACTCATTGACCACTGCCACCCTCAAGAGCATCCCATAAATAAATATTTCTTCTCTTACTCGAAGAAGCAACTCGAGTGGTTTTGTACCTAGGCGTGGTCCATCGCTCTCAAGACTAGACAAAGAAACAACATTCTTATAATTGTTTTTCCACAATGAATTAAAAGACTTACAAAATGGTACTTTGCAATTCAACCTAAGACAACTCACCTCAGATGATATTGACAATCATTGGGGTGTTACCCTCCTCTGTGACCCTAATCTCTCAATGATGCCACCCTACATGAAATTTAAACAAATATGCATAAAATTAAATCCATTGATCATTAAAATTGATGCATAAAAATCGATCATCAACACATTATCTCACCATGAATAACTCAGGAAATGGTGGAGAGTTTCAAGTAGGTGGAGCACTCGGTTGTACAACCTGCTTCGAGGTAATATCTATTGTGGAAACCTTGATGGATGGAGTAGATGGAAATGGTGGTGGGGGTGGGTGGTGTACAAGTGCATCCATTGTGGATGGATGTGATGGGAGAGATGGTGTTGGTGGGTGGAATGTAGGTGAAACCACTAAGGATTCATGGAATATGAAATATGGTAGGGGTGAGTGGATATAAACCCCCATGGGTTGTACAAGGGATGGTATAACCCTTGGCCTAGGAACATATAACCCAAGAGTTGTGGAAGGGTGCCCAAGAACTAGACTAGCCATGTAACTAGAGAAAAGTTATGCAACCTACATACATATTAATAATATCGTTATTAGTACCAAAAAGTAAAATTCAACAACATAAATAAATAAATGAGACTTAAACGAGATTTAAATCAACACATGATACATGATAATATGGTGACTTGTACATCCCAGGTGGACATTTCTTATCACTGTGTGGTACTAAAACATGTAGAAACACAATAACATTATATTTGAGGATGTTAGAAAATAAATAAATCATTATGGTGAATTTATCAAATGTGACACATACATGTGTATGCGGTACACCGAATGAATAGGTTTCCTCTACTATTGCATGAGTGGTGGAGATAGACATCGATGCATCTATCAATGTAGAGGGTGTTCTATAGGGGAATAGAAAATGAAAAAAATCATTCAATAATATATCGAAATAAATACACACACACACACACACACACATATATATATCTATATATATCATGAAACTCTAATGTATGGTAATGTCCATCTACCCATAACAAGTCTTCCTGCAACTTGAGCATCTATGAGGCTCACATAAATCATTGTTATGTCCATGTGCCCTCTCCCAGCTATACTCTATTGTAGGGGTTGAAGGTCTGACCCCTCTACCAACGTCACTAGCAGGCATCTCCTATCGAGATAATGCAACCAAAATCCCATGCTACACTAGACTTCGAGTCAATTCTAATAAATATACTTATTCATTTTGGATGCCCTCTTCAATGGGAAGATGTTGGGAAGGGGAGCTATACCTTCACCTAAGAGGACGAGGACCTAGCATAGGGTCACTCCTATCACGCTCTCTTTCCTATGCGGACCCTAGACCCTCTTTCCTGTGTGGACCCTAGATCCACACCCTATAAATAACCAATGTCAAAATAGTTGACATCGTGACCCAAAATACATTTCTCCCATAATTTCCTCAAGAAATATAGAGGCACCTCCTTATTATTCCAAGGAGGTTTTTCAAACACCATGAACCATCTATCCATCCAGTTATCACTAAATTGCGGGTGGATGCACCAATCCATACAAATATGCTTCATATTGACAGGTGGTTGTAGTCCAGATCTAGGATCAATAAATAGAGACATCAAATCTTGTTTCAAAATATTGAAGTCTCTAACTTGGTTTTTATCGAGTCCAGTCCTGTAATACTCAAACATCCTAGCCCTGTAATACTTGAACATCCTAGCCCTATAATACTCGAACATCCTAGCCCTTGGGAACTTGCAATGGAAGATGAATTGGTGTCCAATGAAGTGGAAAATGACAATTGGATAGGCTATCTTGTACCCCTTAATTCATGGACAACTGATCTCAAAGTGGTCAACCCTTCATCAATTTGTGTGTTTATGTTTGGTGTTTGTGGTGGGTTGGGGTTTTCTACATCTTCATGTTCATGTGTGGGGTTTTGATTGTCTCTAGGTTGCATATTAATTATTCTTATGCAAATTAATAAGGTAATTCTATTAATTAGGTCATATTTTTTAATTAAATTAAAAAATTACAAAAACATGCAAATATGTAGTTTAAGAAATTTAAAAAACAATAAAAAAATCACAAATACATACTTGGATTTTCTCTGAGACAATTTTATGATCTTATACCAATTCCACAAGTTTCTTATTTTTAAAAGGTGAGTGGAAACAACCTACAAACAACATCATTGTGAACAATCTTAAGTAATTGTAAATTGCATTCATAATTTATAATATGTTCATATCCAATTGTATTTCCTTCACTATTAAAATTTATTAATAAATATACTATCTTTTTAGAAGGTCATGCAAATTCCCTTGTAAGACCAATGTGGTATTGGAATCCCATGTAAGGATAGGGAGTAGGGCTTAAATATGAGATGCGCTTAAATATAAGATGTGATTAGTATTAATATACTTTATTCATACTTCATTTGTACATGGTTGCATGCATATTTTTTTATCAAATGTTTAATTAGCTAGAGTTGGCTCTTCCATTCATTTGTCACCTAACCATTACCACTTAGGATAGGTAAATGAAGGTGTTCAATCCTTATTTGTTTCTTAAAAATTTGAAGTTATACTTTTCTCTCAATACCACCCCCCTAGATTGTGCAAAATTGATATTGGGTAAGACATACTAGTTTTATATACATCATTCAATATGTATCTCATGAACTCTAACACCCTCACTAAATATAGCCACAAATATCACTTACATTCCTTATCCACACCTAAAAAATCACCTCTCTTCGACAATGACATTTTTTGACAAGCGACACTCCATACATTCTTACACATTTGTGTTAGTTGTGAGGCCAAACCTGATCAAACTATTCAATATCTAGACTCCCTTACACCTCTTATCATATATTATAATGATATTTTTACTAAACCCCGAGGATTTACCCCTTCACAACATATCCAACATAAAATTAATTTAGTCCTTTATGTCTCCCCTCCCAACACACCCACTTACTTATCAACATATAGATTCAAGCACTTCTTACCACTAGTAAAATCAAACCTATCACCCCACCATGTGATTCACTAGCGTTTATAATTACAAATAAGGAGTCACAAGAATGGTGGTTGGTCACTTACTAACAATAATTCTTTCTTGCAAACATCTTGCTTTCTTGTTTGGTTACTAATGGATGCTTGCATACCTCTCCCCTTCTTCAATTTGCTCAATCAATCTATAAACATGCAACATGGTGTGGTCCAAATGGCCACAAATCGTACTCGTGGGCCCTTAAAATGGCATGACATGAATGTGCACGCATTCTTGGGAATATTCCTATGTGGCATGCTAAGTGGATGTATCCACCAACTTCATGCACTCACTCTATAATGTTAATTTTGTATTTTTTTTTTAAATTGTGAAAGATATTATATCCTTGAAATTACAAGGCCTTGCATTAATGCAAGGTATGAGGGTCTTATCATTATCAAACAATTATTTATTTATTTATAGATTGAAGATATCATTCTATACTAGTGTATCTTATAAATTATTTTAAAAGTAGTTAAGGTGATAAAGTGTTATACCATAAATAAAAGAGGCATGTATTTTAAGATTCTAATCTATGTATAGACAAAAATATATTAAAAATAGTAAACGATATATATATATATATATATATATATATATATTTGGAATCTGCATAGTCGAACTCTATGTGTTTGTAGTTTCATTGACGAGGGATTTATGTAGCTTGTACAAAAATAATGTCAAAAATAGATTTATCAAGAGGTATTCATAAAAATAAAGTTTTTAATGTATTTGCAACCCAAACCACCAGGTTTCTCACTCCAAACCTAAATATGAGGAAACCATATCAACAAACATGTATGCTAGATTTGTCACTCCCACCCAAAAAAAAATGAAATAAAACGAATGTGCACATGTTCTAGAGAGTGTGTGCATTCTAGAGTGTGCATGTTCTACGAACACACATGTGATTTTCTTACTAATTATTCACAAGTCCAAATAAATCTTGTAGGCATCTAGGGCCAAGGGAACAAACCCAATAGTTAGGCCCTAATGAAAGCTTATAGGAATTTGGAGCCAAGAATGACACGTTGAACAACCACAAATGAGATATCAATGACATCATTTCCGTCTAACTAGGTATATAAGTACCACTAGCATTTTTTAGTACTAGGTATAGGTCTCAGGGCCTTGGACATGGCCAGAGGAGGAAACATGAATGTTAGGCCCTAAAGAAAGGATAATTTTAAGGATGGAAATGCATATTAAAATGTAGAAACATGGTCTAATCTTACTAGTCCTTAATATGAAAAATGTAAAATGTTTGGTGATAGTTTTGTAAAAATATTCAAATTTCTAGGGATTTTATATAGTTTCTTTAAAATTTTGGTGATTTTCAAGGTAAAATAATTTTATTCTATGAAATTTGGGAGGATCGTTTTTAGAAAAAAATGAAATTGCGAATTGTTTTTGGGAAAAACATGGAAAATTATCCCATTGGAGAAATTTATCCCCTAAAATCATCTATGCCCTAAATAAAGCTTCTAGTCATCTAAGGCCAAGGATAATTCCTTCAACAACCACACATGGCCTCTTAAGAGTATCATTGGCCTATTATTATGGATGGCAGTGCCACTAGGTGGTTTTGAGAAGAAGGTATGTGTCCCAAGGCCTTAGAAGTGATCTACCTCTTCTCACCTCCTCCCCCTACACCACTCTCGCTCCACCCCCTCATGCCCATATCTCTTCGCCTCACTCTTCTCCCACTCGTGTCTCACCTATCTCATGGTGTTGCATATCTCTCTTGCTATACCTTGATTTGGAGTCCCCAAATTAATATTGTATTTTTTTTATTTGATAAAAGGTCAGAATTCCTGATCAATAAAAAGGGCTTGGAGTGCATAGGAAATGTAATATTTTTTATCATTGAAAATAATAAAATGCATCTCTAGCTGTGAGACGGACAAGGAAAAGAGTTATAGGGGGCTATGATTCCATGAGAGAGGGGCATAAGGGAGCTAAGGCTTTTTATTATATTTTGTTTACCCATATTGGTTTTAATTGAGAAAAGTGGTTACATGAGCTTCTTAGTGAAAGTCCATGTGGTTCTTGACTTCCAAGTAAATATATAAACCCCTATTTGTGTTGTTTGGGGGTTTAATCTTTTACTCTATCATTTGGTTCATTAATTAGTTCATCATCCCTCATTCATTGTTGTTCTTGGTGGGGACATGAGGATGAATTTCTAAAGAAAGAAGCCATTTTTTTACTGGTTGTAGTAATTACTGTTGTATTCCAACCATGAATTGGTGCATGTATTCATGAGATGCATTGGCATGTGCTAAACCTTTCTCACAAATTTGAATCCCGAGAGTCTCAACATAGATATTCTTTACCAGATGCACTAGATCCATGGAAAGAAGTGGAGAACCTGAGGAACTGCATGACAATGAATGGGGTTCATTTTCATTGGGTGGTGCAGGTTAGAGAAACATGTGAGAGATTGAGTGTTGACTTTGGATTGTTGTGTGTACCTTGGATTGTTGTGTGTTGATAAACATGTGAGAGATTGAGTGTTGAATTTTTTGGGAAGCTAAGTGTCACTTTGGAATCCATCCTTGTGGATTCATATCCCTAGCTCGGGGTGACCTGTTGTTGAGACTTGGAACAATAGTGTCTAAGGTTCATTGGAACATCCTTGGTCTGCAACTAGTTGGTGATTGGGTTTATTAAGATAATTTCTCTATGTCATGTGTTTCTCTTCTTGTATATGTATTTTCATTGTGTATTAATTATTATCTCTTAGATCTATATTTTTAATGTGAATGTATGCTAGCTATTGTTGTGCATAACATAATTAAGCATTATTTTAAGTCTATAACGAATCTTGATTATTGCATGTGCAGTTATTACATTTCTTTCATGTCTCTTTAATAATTATTTTCTATCAGAATTCAAAATAAATTCTTGAAGTGCAATTTGAAGTAGTGTGGCCAACCTAGTAATGGTTGGGTACATTATAGAGTGGTATTAGAGATTCTGGTTCAAACACCAGACTGGTATGGGCCAAGACAAGTGAAAATTTGGGAAATTTATTGTTGCAGACTTCGATCTAAGAGAATTTGGGGGGAGACTTCAGCCTAAGCGAATTTGGGGGGAAATGGTGGAACATTAGAGAGAATTTCCCTAAATTTGTGAGCAAATTCAATTTTTAAGTAACCTATAATTATTTGAGATGTTTAATGACATCGATCGGTCAAGTTGCAGAGTTTAATTCAACCTGCAAAGTCAAAATTTTGATTTTTAATGTCCATTGTAGAACTAGATAGAGTTTAAATAATCGATGACCAAGATCGTGTTCGATCTCGAGATCAACAACCCATATTCACCCTTGATAAATTTAAAAATTACAAGGTTTCAAAGTTTGGCAAGGTTACCAGATCAACGACCAAGATTAATTTCAACAGTGGTGAAAATTAGGAAGATGGATTGTCTGTATTCATTTTTGGTTGTTTGGGAAGTCGAAGAAAATCAACAGTCATGATCATTTTGAGTGGGAGATCAATGATCCAGGTGGATATTGGTGGCCACCCACCTATTCCAACTGGCTCCTTGTGTTCTTTCTTGTTCAATACATCCTTCTGTATTGATTTATAATTGTGAGTTCTACACTTCTAGAGTTGTCTGAAGCCCCCCACATTCTCCAGGTGGATACAAGTGGCCTCTCGCCTAATATAACTAGCTTATTTTGTATGTTTTCATGTCAGCACATCTTGTTGTACATTCAGGGTTGTTTTGGGGCCCTAAACATTTTTTTTTTGGCTCACCACAATCAATTTGTAGATGGAGTGAGAGTTTGATGGTGGCATGTGTATTTCTCTTAAATACATTTCCAACAGGCTATCACGCGCCTAAAACGGAGGTCGTATGCAAAAGTTACGACCCTAGGAAGTTGAGGTACCAAATTACACCAACTTACCCATATGGCCCACATGACTTTTGGTGTTTCACCTTCTAGGGTTAGGTTTTTGGATGTATAGGGCTTTGGAATTCATGAGTAATATGAAAAGAGCCTCTGGAGCCTCATTGTAATCCATTCTTCTTAGGCGGATGCGCATAGCAGCCACATCTCTTCTCAAAGATAGCTACCACCATTCGAGCAAGTTTCAGTTCTGTAGTTTTACAGTTTCATCCTATTTCATTATTTAATAGAATATATTGTTCACTAGATATTTGTGTTATTCTTCCTATCTCTATGTTTATTGTCTTCAGTATGTTAATTAGTTCATTTTGTTCCTAAATCCGGATCAATCAATGGCCTATATTCACGTAGGTTTTTGCTAAAAAATTTAAGTGTTGAAGATCGTCAAATGAATTCATCAATGGTCAATGGTTGGATCAACACTTTTGGAAAATACTTTATTCAACCAAGAGACATATTTGATCATCAATGGCCAATGATCAGAGATCAATACAATTTGGTGAAATTTCGATGCATCGAAAGAAAATATTTGATCTCCAATGGTCAATGGTCGGGGATTGAAAAGTTTTTGTGAATGGATTTCATGCATCCAAAGGAAATCTTCTATCACCAATGGATGATGGTTAGGGGTCGAAATATTTAGTGTGAAGTTGAAATTTCTTCCAAGACAAACTATCGATGGTGCGAAGTTCAAATTTCTTTGAAGAGGAGGGTCATGTGTCATAGCACATCATCCTAGTTGATGCCTCAGGAAGACATGTAATGACATGTCATCATGTATGTGTCATGTCACATCAGAAATGTTTCCATGTCGTACAAGAGATGGTCGACAACCGATGGTCGGGGTTTGGTGAAATTGTAACTAAGTTATTCATTGAAGGTATTTATTTATGGTCGATCGTCGATGATCGTGGATTAGAGAGATTCATGGGAAACGTTTTGGTTTTCTATAAAAAATGGTTGATGGTTGATGATAGGGCACCAGTGAGATCAATGGAAAATATTGGTTTACAAAATAAATCGTCAATCGTCAATCGCCAATAGAGAGCGGATCAATGGTCCAAATTTCTTATGATTGGAGATCAATGATGAATATTGAAGGGATGTTATAATAGGAAGTAGGGAAGCGGCCTCTGGTGGGTCGGTGGTGGATTCCATTTCAAGTGAAAATCACCTCCAGGTCATCATCCAGGTCAGCATATTGCCTCATAGGCAATATTGTCCAGTTTAAAAAAAAAAAAAAAATGGAGCTATTTTCTTATCCTGGCCATAACTACAACATATTAAGTCATATTGAAATGAAACTTTTGGATTTTTTCCACATAGAGGAGATCTACAAAAGTTCCCAAGAGGGCCATTTCCCATTTCTTCTTGGATTTGTTAGAAATTGCAAAATATTGGTTTTTAAAGATCTAAGTCCAAATCATTTGCAGAGATCCAAATTAAGATGAATTCTTGGAGAGATTCTAGAAAGAAGACATGGAAACAATCCATGAAGGATTTGAATGAATTATATGGGGATTGGAATGAGGATGTTGAAATAGGCCAAAAATCCATTATTTCGGGCCACTTTTTGAGGATTTTTTATATTTTCAAAGGGGGAAAAGTGACACCATATCACAAAAATAAAAAACTTATTTATTCGACATTTTATATGCTCATTAAGAAAATCAAATTTGGTTTATTAAAAGTTTTTTAGAAGTGCATAGATTGAGAGTTAGCCAGTTTTTCTAAAAATCTAAGTTTGGAAAGGGGGTGAAAAATGACAAAGTTGTCATTTCCAGATTGTTGCAGTCTTTTACTAGAGCATCAAATTGAAAATATAATAGATTTTGTGATTTTCATGTCATTATTATTATCTATGCTTCATACAAAAGTTTCTCTAGTTCCTGACATATTTTCTCCTGCATTTGATAGAAGTTTTAGTCGAGAAAATGCACAAACGAGGTGAAAATGAATTTTTCAAGAAGCCATAACTTTCATCTTAGAGATCAGAATGAGGCAAGAGTATAGTCGTTGGAAATATGACTTAGAATATAATAACCTAGAATTATTATAATTTGGATAATTTTAATATAATTCTTCATGAGTTGATCAGAAAAAGGACTAGTATCCTTAATTGACAAATTTTAATAATATGCATAATTCTAACAAAAATGGTTGATTGCACATTTTCATAATTAGGTGATATAAACATATTAGTTCAAGATAAGAATTCATATTTGGGACATGGATGAAGGAGAGGGAGCTTTCAATCATGAGACAGAAGCCAAAGATCAAAATATCAGTGTTGGTAATGTAAAGACATAATCAAATGGGCACAGGAGTAGAGGGGAACAATAAACATTAATAGAGATTGTGAGAAGCTTAAGAATAGAAGTGCAGAGTTAAAAAGTATAAAATGAGAAGATGATGAGAGAAAAAAATCAAATCAATGCTGAAATTATGCAAATCCTAAATCATTGGCAAAGGCAAGCAAAGAATGGATCAAACTCAAGACATGAGGAAGAAGGTAGAACTCAAGAAAGAAGAGATAAATAAAGAAGAAATAGTCATTCAATAAGTTCTAGAGGAACTCACATACATCACTCACCTCCTTACTCAACAAAGAAATTTATTCCTTTGAAGATTCCATAAGCAGTCCAGAAGTGTCCCATGTTAGGCACTAAAGAAGAAGACATGAATTGGACAGTTTTCAAGGAGAGGTGAGGAAGATTAAGCCACCATCCTTGGATTGTGAAAGAGAAAGGGAAGATGATGTTGAAGCCTGGTTTCTTGGAATCATGAAGAATTTCTAGTTGCACAACCACTCATCTAACCTAGAAGAAAGAATTCCCACATACCATTTGGATGAAAAATATGTTATGTGGTGGGATAATTAGAAGCAAGTTGAGCACATTAATGAGAGTAATATCACTTAGAAGTAGTTCAAGAGATATTTTTAGAAGGAGTGAATTTCATAGCACTTCTATGACAATAATATGCAATATTTCTTTGAACTCGGGTTGGGAAGAATGACCATGGGAGAACATGAAAAAAAAATTCTTGGGATTGTTGAAGTATGTGGGGTTTATCAAGGATGAGAAGGTGAATATACATAGGTTTTTTAGTGGTCTTCCATCATTTTATAAAGATAAACTTCAATATGATGAGCTCGGAACTTTGATAGAGACCATTAGAAAGAATAAGTACATGTATGAGAAAGACAAGGGAAAATTATTTTTGCACAAGTCTTGGAGGGATAAGAAGGAGAAATATGATCATAGGAGGAAGGGATTTAAACCCCCTTTCAATAGAAAATATCCTAATAAAAATCAACAAGATCAGTATGCTAAGAATAAATCCAAGAGAGGAGACTCCTTGGGAAAAAGGGGAAGAACACCAATCAAATGTTGGGTATGCAAAGAAAATCACATGTACAAGGATTACACTAACGGAGAATAAAAAATGAATACCATGAACAAAATACAAGAGGCTACAACGGTAGAAGACATGGGCAGAAGTATTCCAAAAATATATGCAGCCTTAGAAGATACACAAGTAGAACATCAATCCCATATGATTGAGGTGGAAGGTAATATCATTAATCATCCATTTCTTATTTTAATAGATTCAAGAGAAACATTGTTGCATTGATCCTAAAATAGTGGATATATTTCATTTGGAGAAAAGTAAACTTGAAAATCCAAGTTTGGTTCATCTAGCCACTAGAACCAAAAGAAGGATCAATGAGACTGTGAGAAGTTGTCCAATAAATATGAATGGAGTAAATGAAGTTGTTGATATGAATCTCATACCATTGAAATCTTATGATATCCTAATTGGAATGAATTTGTTGGATAGGCATTATGATGTCCTATATTGTCAAAACAAGACATTTATGTGTCTTGATGAAGAAGTAAAATAGAGCACTATGAAATGAATTCCAATACCAATTTCTATAAGGGATATTTCATCATTACAATTGAAGAGATGTTTCACGAAACGATTTCAATTGTGTTCCACTCATGTGGAGGATATAGAAAGGAAAAAAGAGACAAGCCTTGAAGATTTTTTAGTATTGAAAGAGTTTGAATATGTATTCCAAGAAATACCAGCATTTCCAACAAAGAGGAAAATATATTTCTCTATCGATTTAGTACCAAGAGTTGGCCCGGTATAAAAAAACACCTTACATAATGAGTACACTAGAATTAAAGGAATTACAAATGCATCTGGAAGAATTATTGAGGAAAGGGTACAAACGCCGAAGTGTTTCACCAAGGGGAGCACCCGTACTCTTTGTCAAAAATAAGGATGGAGCATTGAGGTTGTGTATTGACTTTAGACAGGTGAATATAGCCACTGTGAAGAACAAATACCGTCTACCCAGAATTTATGACATCTTTGTCTAGCTAAGAGGGGCAAAGGTATTTTCAAAGATAGACTTGAGATTAGGATACCACAGGGTAAGAATCAAGGAAGAAGACATCAGAAAGACAACCTTTAGAACTAGGTATGGACATTATGAATTTGCAGTGCTGCCATTTGGACTGACCAATGCACCAACTATATTTATGTGTTTAATGAATGGCTTATTCAAAAATTATCTGGACAAGTTTTTCATTGTGTTATTGGATGACATACTTATTTATTTTAAGTCTGAGGAAGAACATGAACATCACTTGAGGTTGGTGTTGCAAGTGCTAAGGGAACATTAGCTTTATTCCAATATTAGTAAGGGTACTTTTTACCAAGAACAGATCCATTATTTGGGGCACATTATTTCAGAAGAAGGTATATCAATAGATCTAGAGAATATTGAAGACATTAGAGGATGGCCAACACCTAGGAATGTTTCATAAATAAAATATTTCATGGGATTAGGCAGATATTATAGGAGATTTATAGAAGGGTTCTCTAAGATTTCCCATCCCATCACTTCTTTAAAAAAGAAGGGAATCAAATTTGAATGGACATCAAAGTGTGAAGATAATTTTAATTTGTTAAAGGAATTACGTACTAATGCACCTATTTTAAATATTGTTGACCCAAATAAGAACTTTTTGGTATGTACATATGCATGCAAGGAAGGAATTGGTGAAGTCCTCACTCAAAATGGACATGTCATTAGTTATGAATCTGGAAATATTAAAGAACATGATAGGAATTATGCCACATATGATTTGTAGATTTCCACCATATTTCATGCATTGAATATGTGGAGGAATTATCTCATGGGAGAGAGATTTGAATTAAGGACAAACCATAATGGTCTGAAATATCCTTTTGAATAGCCAACTTTGAATGTCAGGCAGAAAAAATGGATGGAATTTTTAAGTGAGTATGACTTTGACATCAGGCATATCAAAGGAAAAGAAAATAAATTTGTTGATGCACTTAATATATGAGTACATCTCATGCATGCTACAGCCATTAGTATGCATCATTCAAATTTAAAGAAAAAAAAATTAAATGTTATTCTTACAGGCCATCATTACCTACAGATAAAAGAAAGTTTACAGTGGGAAAATGTACAATAGAAAATTAAAGAGTTTAAGATGAAGGAATATGGATTACTTATGCCTAAAAATAGATTTTATGTTCCTAACTCCAGAGAAATTAGGAATTTGGTATTAAAATAAATTCATAATGTTCCATATGTCG